>OX155970.1:19933680-20039680 GCA_944548615.1 Micropterix aruncella | reverse complement strand
GAAAGACGAGAATGAATGCTGGAAAATAATAGGCGATTAGTGTTTCTTAAATATTAATGATTCTTACAAAATGTATATCAATATTTCGGCTCAGCCGTCGTCAAGATATGTGACATTTCTGAAATCGAACAATTCGTTGAAAATTTAAATTCAAGGAATCGAACAAAAAGAAATGGATTAATAATATTTTACACGATTTAGTTAAGGTACCGAAACCAACCGTGCAAAACGTTATTTTAAAATGAATGATTATAAATTAAAATAAAAAGCATTTGATGATTATGATAATATGATAAACCTTATTAATTTTGCCTATTGAGACCGGAACCTTTGCAAGCGCCTAAAATATAAATATAAGCCAATTCCCAAGATTTGACGTCCCTTTCTTGTGCATTATCACCAAGGCATTTTATTATTTTAACTTTAAAACATTGATCAAAAGATAAATTATGTGCCCTAGCATGCAAAGATATTGGGAGTTGGCTTTCATTTCCTACACTAGCCCTATGATTATTTAGTCTAATATTAAGTGGTGTTGTTGTTTCACCGATATAAAAGGCATCACAAGTCCTGCACAGAAGTTGATATACTATATTTTTTGAAATACAACTGCAATGAAAGGGAACCCTGTAACTATTAGTAGTATTTGGACTGGTAAAAAAAGGACTTAGATCTAACAGAGGACAAGTTTTACAACGTGGACGACCACAAGGTTGAAGGCCAAAAGTATTATTACCAATAGAGAAATTTTGATTATTTTTTGTTTTGTTTAATATTGATCTAATATTAGGTGGTCTGCGGAAAGATAAAATTGGCGGTGAATCTAAGAGATCCTTAGTGGATGCATCATTAGAAATGATGGGGAATAAATCAGATAATATATCTCGCAGTTTCTCAGCACCAGGAAAATAAGTGGTGCTAAGAAAGATTTTATTATTATTATTATTTTTATTTGAAGAAATTTTAGGTTTTGGTATATATTTTACTTCACAGTTTAGAATATGTTTATCCAATAGAGGAGCAGGGTATTTTCTTTCAAGAAGAGATTGCTTTAGATTATTGAGATATTTATCTAAATTTTCTTTGTTGTTAACTAAACGGTGTCCGCGAATGGACATTGAATAGGGAATGGATCTCTTGGTGTGAATATATATATATATATATATATATATATATATATATATATATATATATATATATATATATATATATATATATATATATATATATATATATATATATATATATATATATATATATATATATATATATATATATATATATATATATATATATATATATATATATTTATATATATATAAATATATATATATATATATATATATATATATATATATATATATATATATATATATATATATATATATATATATATATATATATATATATATATATATATATATATATATATATATATATATATATATATATATATATATATATATATATATATATATATATATATATATATATATATATATATATATATATATATATATATATATATATATATATATATATATGTATATATATATTTAATAAAATTACTTAAAAAGCGCTTTTTATAGTAAATACTACTACTTTTATAGTAATCACACATGCTACTCAGTTTTCTATACCCTCGTTTGCGCAATAATAGCAGAAAAAGCAATCGCGTTGCGGTCGAACTCGACTGCTTGAAGCAGTCGTGTTGCAACCGAAGCCGACCGCAACCCGACTGCTCTCGAGCATTTGACCATGACTGATTGAAGGTCTCCGTCCATGGAGGGCCCTTATCCCTCGTTCGATAAACGAACTATACACAAGATGCTGTAAATAAAATAATCACTGCTTCACTCCCCATCGGGTGCACCTGGTCTTAAAGGCACAGGTCGGAAGCTTATATTTGATACTCCCCTCCAGAGCGACGTCTCATGCCGCCCCCCCTCCCCCCAGTACCTTTCTCACTCGCGGCAGCGCATTGAATCCTCCTACTGAATTTCTTACCCGACGTGGTGGAAAGTAGTAGCATCGTCCGTGGCCTGTCAGGTCTGTTGCGCCCGATATTTTCATTCTTCCCCCTCAAGACAGTAACGTCCCGAATCAGGTACGATGTATTGTAGTCAATGCTCAGTAACGTCCCAAAACGGGTACGAGCGCGGCGCGACAAACCGCGCTCTCAACGAACTGAGTTTACACCACAATCACAGTGCAACCACCCCCTGTTAGATATGTGTGAGAAAGACGGATACATTCTGTATTGTACGATTATTTAGTCGTGCCTCTTGCAGTCTAGAATCAGTAATTTTTGTATTCTGGGGGCACTCAGTCGAGTGCTGCCATTGCTCTGATCTGTGCTCCTCCTCGCGGGTTGGTAGGCCGGAAGAGAAAAAAAGATTTCTACTGAGATATCATTTAGAGAAAACGGTTATGAATATTATAAGAGCCCATCTATATTTTTCCTCATACATTATCTTCACATACCGACGCCAAAGGGTGACGCCCCTGCCTAGTGACTCGCTCTGCTCGCGTTTTGTTTGTTCTCAAAGCCACAACTAGTGCGGGTGGCGTCGTTTGGCGTCGGCAACAATAGCGGCCTCTGTGAAAAAGGAGAATATCTACTCGGCAGTCAGGATTTCTACCTCTTCAAAGTGTCACTCCATCCGCCGCGCCGCACGCGCCCTAGCGACGTACACGCGACGATATTTTGAATCATCGATAGATACAGGGTGTGTATGGCGATGGCACGTAGGGCAGACTGGGTACGGTTGTGAGAGTCATATCAGCGACCCTATAAGGAATACCGAGAAGTGTGCAAGGGGAGGGAGGAGCGGCGTGCCCGTCTGCACCTGTTTCACAGTGTTGCATCAGTAATCGCGCGCCATTAACGCTAGCAGAAGAATACATTACTTTTTATCAGTCAGTATTTTTATTCGATTTCTTTTAATAATTGTTGCTATACGCGTACAGATAGATTAATAAATGTTTTTCCTCGTTACAAGCTAAACATTAGTAGTTATTACTTTGTACGTAGATTATTTTGTAATGTCATGGCGGTTATTTCTTGTGAAGAAGTGCGTTGGCTACAGTTTTCAAGAATTTTTTGAGTACAGTTTTACTACAAAAAAAAAAATCAGGGCCCGAATTAGGTAGGTGAATAATAGCTCAAATGCCAAAAAAAAATGTGAGCTCTGGTTCCACTTAAAGCTAGGTGGCAGTCGCCATTACATCTGTCATAACTGTGATGAGTCTGACTCAGCATCGTACTTTTCAGTTTTTAGAAATAAGCATCAACCTTAGATTTCTTCTGTTTTTTTATGTTGATATTAATACTTACAGAACTGTATATTTTCTCTTGAATAAGACATTTTCAGTTTTCGTTCTGTTCCTGTCAGATCAGGCAACAACATCACATATTTTTGAAGTATTCATAAAAAACTGTCAGGAAATATTTTGTGGGTTGCCACAGTGACTGTGTATGTGGTACTACCTTGGACCAAATGTTGGTACTGCATTGGACCATTTCTGGGTAGATGTGGTTTACGTATATATGTATATGCCTAAAAAAACGGCAAAATACGGTCTAAAAAAATGTGCCTAATTGATGGCAAGACATCGTATCTGTATAATTCCTATATGTATATTCCGGTAAGGGCTCGGCTGTAAATGGTCTATCAGAGATAATGTGCCTAATTGATGGCGAGACATCATATCTGTATAATTCCCATATATATTCTGGAAAGGGCTCGGATGTAAATGGACTATCAAAGGAAGAGAAGAAACTATCTGTAACAACTGTAGAAACTATCTGTAAGATAGTAAACTATCTATGCCGAATTTCTAGATAGCCGAATGCCCGGTCTCTGTTTCTACCTTTGGTACGATACCCTAAAAATGAAGAAAAAAATATCGATATTTTCTTGGCATCTCTAGCAACGAAGCTAAGCGTCAACGAGACAAAGCAACTCATCGGGCGGAAAACCACGGGTAGATGATATTCCTCCGTCGTTTGACACGCAATTCCCACACAGTCTGCTATACTTACACGAAAGTACACGAGAGCAATTTTATGCATGAGTGATCGCCACTCGTTTGGATATATGTGTTTATCTCCACCGAGACTAGAAGACGATTTAATGGCATTTTGGACCATAATACTTTGGAGTTGTCGACTACTACGAGTAAACCCGCCATCAACGGAGTTATAACGATATTGATAATTCTTTCAAGAGTAAGGTATATCCAGAGACTTAGGGGCGACACATTAGTAGAGGTGTCAACTACAACGGGCGAACCCGTCACCTCAGGAAGTTTTAACGAAATAATCGTTCTCCCGAAATAATCGATCTCCCGTGAAATGAGCGCAGAAGACTTAGGACAAGACAATCCACCGTCAAGCTCCGCCACATGCCCGTAAGAGACCAACGCCTTATTCGCGAGATAGCCAGGAATGTTACCCAGCGGGCATACACTCACGCCCTTACTTCCAGTTGCGATCAGATTGCTCCGGTCTCTCGACTGGTAATGAGTTTGAAGCGATGAAACGGCGTCAACCGAATCTATCGCGGGCCACGGCATCCTTTGCCCGGCTCTTCACTCGGAATCGGGTAGCCGATGGTCATTTCAAGAACAGTCGCGTAAGGTCAGCAAGCACCCCTGCTCTATAGGAAACAGTACAGCTTCCAGACTCACCCGACTGTTAGTCATAATGCACAATCGATTGGCTTACGCAGCACGGTGCGTGGACCGTCCAGGAGCGCCAGAAGATTGACTCCTAGGGGAAACTAGCCAAGGCCAGAGTCCTCCCCGGGCTCTCGCTTCATGTGTGGAGGCCGCCGGATGGGTGTTGACCCGTGAGTGTGACCGACAAATAGGTCTTCGTGGCCAACTCAGCAAGGGCCCATTAGCTCCCAACCCATTAGGGACGACACAGTCCATTGTCTAACTACGATAACATGTCGGTGAGAGTCCTATGCCTTACCGCAAGGCACTGGAAAATAATTCAGCGGATAGCCTCGCGCCCTTACTGGCAGATTTGCCCAGATTTCACTGTCCCTCAGTCTGTCTGCGTCACCGTCCGGTCCCTCTGACGTATGCCGTTATTTAGTTCGGATTTATCGCGGACCGTAGGGTCCTTTACCCGTATTTCACTAAGGATCGGTTGGCCAACGGTCTGTTTCCAGAGTAGCTGACATTATGTCTACAACCACCCTTGCTTCTTAGAGAACAATATATAATTTCCAGCTGAGATATTCTAAGAAGATTTTTTTTTCTTTTACAGGTGAGTGCCGTCACAATCTGTTCCATATACCGTAAATAAAAACAAGTTGAATCGGGTAAGTCAAGACAGATGTCATAATTAATTACTGTTTCGGAAATGAACCGAGTTGGGCGCAAAATAGGACGTTGTCGGCATTGAATTTTTGTTTTATTTTATTTAATTCATTTTACATATCATATCTAAGTTTACATAAGGAAAATGAGTTAGTTTCTAATTAAATAATGCGATAAGTTGAATCATCCCATCCCATGGAACCCGAGGCACGTCACACATCTAACTAGGCTTACGCCTGTTCCTAGATGTGCGATTTAAGACATATTTGAGGTTGCGAGCTGACATTAAACGTTTATTTCTAGAGATTAGATATTAAGTAGAGTTTAAGTACATATATATACACAATATATTCACAATATAATAAAATGTTTCGCCTGTAGCGAAATATCTAAAACTTTTTTTTATTACGCAGCGCAAGTAGCAGTAGAAGTTGTTCTCCATCCGAACCTATATTCAGGAAGGACCGCTCACACAAAGATATCGCAGCTAGTGTGGAGCCCCTGTTATCCCAGACCGTCGCGACATACCGCTACCCCTTCCCACCGCAACAGACAGATTTCTGCCTAGTTCAGCCTTAAGTATACTAACACGTTTCCCCCGCCGAATCGGGAGTTGAGGCGTTCCCAGTATTGAGTCGCACAACTCCGTAATTACGCGGTTCCCGCGCAGCCAGGACCGCGCGACACGACCGACTCGACTTCAGTAACACTGAATTGTTTATTGCCACTGTCACTGTTTATTGCTAGCCCATCTGGTAATGGCTGATTTACATTGATCCAGTAGCTGGATCCAGGGTCATTGGGTTCCCTCCCTGGATCGGCATCGGCACTGAGCCGCGAATTTACATGTATCCAGTTGTAATCGGTAAATTATTGGGGCGACTACACGTTCGCGAAAATGAGTCTTTCGCGTGTGAAAATGCAAAGCAAATTAAAGGCATTGTCAAGAAAACTTTGTGCGTTATTACTAGAGTCAATGTTTTTATTATATAAAATCGAAGACCATCGCGGCTGTTTGACATCATAAATAGGACAGAAACGCATTTACCGCGTGAAATTTGTAGCACCCGACGTTTTGGTGACGTTGCAGCCGCCGTTATCCAGGGTAGACTGAAAGAGCTGTCAATCCGTTGTTTTGCGGGTAGGCCGCATACCGCGTACCTGCGTAGGTTATAACGGTAGTGGGGTGCTGGGATCGGAGCGCGCGAATTTCGAAAATCCGTCTTGCACACAACACTCACAGTATATTGTCTTACGTCCTTGCGTTCGGAGTTCGGCGGCGGGAACATTTTAAGAAGAGGCTTCCACGTAGAAGAGAGATTGTAACCGTCGTCTCTATTGAAGTTCGGGGTTCTTCTTATTTCAATGGCTTCCGGGATCATGCGAGGTAAGTAGAATTGTTCCTTGGATAGCACAATGGATTTTGAAACTGCATCCAGTGGTTACTTCCGCCGTCGCCGATTTTTCTCGCTGAAAGTTTTTAACAGCTTTGATGTATTCTATCATTCGCGTGGCTATGGGCCTTTTCGCTTGTCCAACGTAGGCTAAACTGCGGCTGCATTCAAGTTTATACACACCCGGGGTTTGCAGTGGTATTACATCCTTTACAGGCCTCAAAAATCGAGCTTTATTTTAGGTCGGCTTAAAGATCGTTTTTATATCGAATCTGTTTAGCATCTGACTTATTTTATCTGTCACGCCCTTGACGTATGGTAAGAATGCTCTTGATCTGCTCGGTTTATGAGTTTCGTCTGTATTAGATCGTGTGCGTGTCTCGTGATATTTTCCGTATATATTTCGCCTAAGGACATCATTGACATGTTCCATATCCTGCGGAAAATGTTCAGCGTCGCATAGATTGCGTGCTCGATTCACGAGCGACTTTTGCACTGAACGTAGATGGTAGGGATGATGGTGTGAACTTGCATGCAAATATATGTCCGTATGTGTGGGCTTCCGATATACCGTATGTCCGAGAGTATTGTCACTTCTCTCGTCACTTGACTAGTGCCATTGGCACGCGCTGCGCGTTGTGTGGGGGCGATTACTGGACCAAAAAATAGACGGTCGGTCTATTCTGATCCAGCACTGGATACTGGACGCGGAACTGGATAGAAACTTATTTGCATTGATACAGTGGCGATCTAGCAAGGGAACGCAGTGATCCTGGATCGTGCTACTGGATCACTGTAAATCAGCCCATATGCATTAAGATATCAGACGTCCCTTTCGACCTTTGTTAGTAACAATATATACAGAAAAGCTTACGCCATTGATGCTTAATAAGGATCACGCCAGAGGCTCTTACTAAACAATTCAAAGTAACGACAATTGGAACGAAACTTAACATCGATGGAAGTTAGTACAATTAAGAACGTGGATTTAACACGAGGTAGAGTTTCGGTCGTGTTGCGACCCCCTCGGCCCAGCCCTTTCTCTTCGGGGAATATTGAAATTAGACATCAAAGCAACAGCTCGCCTGTTTATTCATCCCCGAACCCAGGACAAATTGCTTCTACACCGTGGCCCGACTAAAGCAGACGGTAATTAGATGATTCGCATTAGACGGCGAGAGGGGTAGCTAAATAAGTTTTAACCGGAGTTAAATTGAAGCCGCACTCTCATGTAAAGTCGAGCAGAGCATATAATTATCCACCGTTCTGCAGAGGCTTCTTAGTCTCCTCATTGAAACTGACTATATAGAATTATCAGGATAAGTGATATTATATATTCCAGTTTTTCGAAATGTCATCTAACCATTAAAAAACAACATCTGCTGATTTATAATCAAACATATTTTTTATAATTATTTCGGCTAATTGAATTCAGCTCTAACTGAGTGATTTTTAACAGCTCTAACTGATTGCAATTAAGTTATATTGCTCTACAAATGTTTTTGAAGTTTATATTCATAATTAAACAATCAATGTACAATAAAAACTAAGTTATGTAGAATCTGACCAGTTGTTCTTGAGTTTATCAAAAGTCTTATAATCGGACAGAATATCCGAAAACCGCACACCAGAGTTTATCAATCACTTACGAGTATGTTTCATCATCCACTTAAGTTTCAGCCCACTTAAGTTTATTTACCTTGCAATGTTTGTCAGTATGTTTGTTAATGTTAAATCTTGCAGGCAAAATTAGAACCACCCTCTTATCCTATGGAGTTGAAGTTTTACATGTGGGGTCAGTTCCGATGACAATGCTTTTTAATATGCTTTTATTAGGTCGACCTGTATGTAACTAACTATGTAATGGAATCTTAGGTAACTAATTTAAACATCTTCCAAGGATCGTAGAGTCATGAAAATTGGCAGCTGGATGTAGTTCTGATGACAATACAATAATATGATACTGTCGAACTGATCTGATGATGGAGTCGGAAGATATGAACTGGAACTTCATGATGGAACATCGTATCATAGCTGTGTTTGGACTTGTTAGAAAAGTCTTGGAATGAACTTTGACCACGATTAGGTTTCAAGGTCTGATGATGAAGCCGGAAGATAGGCACTTGTATTCCATGATGGAATATCTTATCATAGCCGCGTGTATGTGAATATCGTATCATAGCTCTAAAGCGTGTTTTTAGTGTTTTTTTTAAACTATTAATTTATTTATGGTAAGAATGACCTGATTCTGCATCCAGGATTGGCTCCCGACGATGGGACTCCTCAATAGTTAACAGCACAGACACGATTTTTTTTGTACGCATTCAATTATTATAGCCCGATATAAGTTTCATCATTACATGGCTGCTGAGCCCAGGGTTGGCTCCCGATGAAGGTACTCCTAAACGGTCAACAGCATAGACACGAAACTTTGTATATGCATTTATTTACGACAGCTCGTTCTAAGTTTTACAAAGACAGGACTGCGGCACCCAGGGTTGGCTTCCAACGAGGGAACTCCTCATCGGTCAACAGCACAGACACGAGATTTTGTATACCCATTCAATTATGATAGCCCGTTCTAAGTTTCACCATGACATGGCTACTGCACTTATAAAAAAATGGAGTTTTTTTTCCATTTTAAAACATATTGATAAAAACGTATTACATAAAAACTTTCCTCGAAAGATGCAACAACGTGGAGTGAAATCGCATCGAAATCCACCTATTGGTCTGTGAGAGTAGCCAACCTTCACTAGACTCCAATTGATTGTGAGCGAAGGGTGGTTCTCATCAAGTTGTTTTCTCCGTGATTGAAAGTCGAGGAATGTTGAAGTTGAAGTATTTATTCAGAAGGTCTCTAGTAGGTTGCCAGTTCGTAACGCCTTGATTGATATTTCGCCGATGTGTAGGTAGTGTGGGCGCGAGGTGAAACCGTAGTTGTGTATCCGAAGTTGTAGCGCCGCGATAGATTCGAAGATAATGGTAGTCGCGTATGCTATACGTGATTTGTTGACTCGAAGTGAAGGGTAGAGCGCGAGTACTTGTTAATGCGCGGTTACTGTCCTCCAGGGAATGATATTGATCGATCGAAATGTACTGCGTTTTATATTGTAAGCAGTGACGCAATAGTTGTGAGTGGGGTGAGAAATGTGTATTAATTTCGTATCGATCAGAAGAAATGACATTAGTCATCACCTGACTGTGCGTAAAATGCCGAATTTAGTTAGAAATCAACTGCAGCTGGCTCGTGTGTATTTGAGCGAATTTGCGGTTTTGATTCTGTAGAAATTACTTTTTTGTTGTGGGTATGTTGACCGAGGCTCCAACAGGTCTTTAGCGCGTAATGTGTGTCTTACGCGATAAATACGTAAACCACAAATATTTCATAAATAAACTGTAATAAAAATAAGTATAAATACAGTGTAGTTCACTTTTTGTAACGACAGTCGTGTTTTTTATTCCTTTTAATACATTTACTTACTTATTTGTTAAGTGTTGCAAAAACAATTGAAACAATTTTATCTGAAGAGCTATGCCCAAAAATATTTTAAATATTGAATAAATAATAGAAAATGTATACAATGCATAGTTCAGTGGCAACGTCACCTAACTAAGCCGGAACCTGTTCTAAGATAAACGTTTTATGTTGTGCGTGCTTGCTCAATACAGCGTTTGTAAAAAATATAGAAATATTTAAAAAATCATTTGATGACAAAATAATAAACGTGCAACAACTCCATTATAAAACTACCAAATACCTAAAATTAGGAGTGGAAAATAAAAATGTCCGCGAATGAATTCAAATCAAAATAAAAATGGCATTTTTCGTATAATTAAAATAAATAATTATAAAATTAAAACTAATATCTACTAAGTATATCTAAAAATAAAACAATCTCCGAATATAATGTAAAATATAAAAAAAATATTTAAAGTAATAAAAATTAAATGTAAATATGAAATAAATTATAACATAAAATTCTAAATATTGTTATGTTCAGGTTAATATATTAGTGTATAACGTCCAATATTTTTTTGTCGTATAGCCTCTTTTTTTTTCGTTTCCTTTTTTGTAAGCAGCTTTTAAAAGAGGGTCCTATATTGCGTCGATTTTATATCACCAGGAAGAGCACTGAAAATCCTAGGAGCAATGAATATATAGGAGCGCTCACCAAAAGTAGTATTCCTACTTGTTCACTAGATTGGGCTATTTCTTGGTACAATTTACATTTATTATTCTGATATATTTTTTAGCAGGTAAGAAGTATTTTTTTTAGCTAGCTTATTCTGTATTCTGCAATTTAGGTGCATTAGATACCTGGACGAGCTCACCACATAATATCCGCTTTACCCTATAGCAAATATAAGCCCGGCAATACTAAACCAAACTTATCCGAAGCCCTGTCGAAACTATGAATTAATGCAGCAGGCCGCATCGGCGAAGTTGGCAACATCTGCAGGTAGACAGATTGCTAATGATTAGTTCAAGCTTGAATCCAAGCTGTATTGTTTAGATAAAGTACTACCAGTTCGCCGGTGCAATGTGTACCGCTACGCCGGGAAACTTTTGGTTGGGAATTCGAGATTATTAATCGGGGCGGCGCAGCGTTGCCATACTATCCGGAAATGATATGGAATACGGAAATAGGCAAACAGGAAATAGCTGAAGTAATATATACTATTTTGTAGTATCTTCCCAAATACGTAGCGCAATTTAGCATTTGCATGAACCAACAGTTGTAACAATAATTTGAATCTGAAATTATTTATACTAAAATGATCACTTTGAACGCTTCAACAGCTTCTTCATGGGCCTAAATCTGCTGACTATGCAAATTATCTCTAGTTCTCGCGTATGTGAAATTGTCATTTTATGGGGAGTGATCTATCAATTCAAGTTCCAGGCCTTTGTTTTCGAGTGCTACACTGTCAGTCTGCCCTGGACAACAGCGGTTAAAACACCGCCGAAACGTCGGGTGCTACTTACGTCATCCGGCAAATTCGTTTTTATATTATTATTAATACCAACAACCGCGTCAGTCTTTGATTTCACATAAGCATAATTACTTTATGCGTATTTCACATAAGCATACGACTAATAATTCGTGCGTTATAAATTTGATAATATACCTTATTGGTATGGCAGGTAGTGTGTTATTTGTGTGGGGTTGTATATGGTGGCAGCTCCTTAAAACGCATCGAAACTACGTGAATATTTTAGCAAAAATATACAGATGCGGAACCAGAACGAAAACATGTTTTCAACAATAAAGCGTCAGTACCAAAAAATGCCTTGATGGCTTTAGTCAAGGTGGCATGTAGAGCAGCGAATTGCAGAAATCCCCACACTGTTGTTTAGGAACTTATTTGTCTGGCTACTGGGAATATGGCTAATATACTCGTAAATATAGAAAGAAATGCGGGTAGAAATCATTCTAAGATTACTATGTCGAAAAACGCCATCAAACGAAGAATGCAGCATATATGAGGAGCTTAACGATCAATTGATTGATTACAGGGAACGAATTCGAAATTCAACCAGATGACGTCACGAACAGCAACAAGGATGCACATCTCATCTGCTATCTATACAAAAACAGTTCATTTTGCTAGTTAATTGTAGGGAATTGCAGTTTTCATATTGTGTATTCCGTTGGTTTTTCTGTCCTAATAATTATAATGTCTGTCCTAATAATTATGATGTCTTAATTATGAAAGCCTTTTTCATGGCCAACAATAGTTTTATTGCATTACTAGTGTACTAATGCCAATATAGTAAATAGTCTTTTATTCATCCAAAATTGCAAATACAGTTGGATATATCATAATCCTTTTTGTTTAAAACACAATGATCAACATTTAAACGTAACAAATATTTCGTATTTTTTAAATCAGTAAAATAAATATGAAAAATAACCAAAAGTCAGACAAAATAAAAGAAAAAAAAATTATGCTCAATAATGTCATACGTGAAACGACAATAACCATAATGAAATAATATATATTATCAACTTATTAATATGAACGTATGCAACTTATTACGTATGTTTTAACATAAGAGTAATAAGGTACCTTAGAGATATGATATTATTTTTCCTAATAAATATTTACCTACATTAAAAGTGTTGTAATATTTCCTAAAGGTCGAATGTCTTATCAAAAGCAAGTGTGATGAGCCAGTGTTTCACTCTATAGTCAAATATGTTTGGTTCTAAATCTCTAATTCTCATAGGCAGGTTATTGAAGAGTTCAAAGGCCAAATACACAAATGACTTTTGGATCATAGTCAAACGGAATTTAGGGAGGGCTATGTTGGCTTTGCTATGAGTGTCGTGATCATGTACGTGCATGTTCTCCCTTTTATGCGTACCCCGAATACGACTGGCAAAAGTACAGAAAAGCTACTTGTACCTTAGCATTAAATTCTATAATCTACTCCCTACAAAATTTAAACAGCTGGAGGACATGAAATTCAAAAAAAACATCAAGGAGATGCTGATAGGCCACCCTTTCTATAATTTGGCCGAATTTGAGGGCCATGATTTTTCAAATATTGTGCCTATTTAAATTACTTAAAAAAGTAGAGCCTTATTGTCTGTTTATTTTATATGGTCTTATATCTGTACTTTTAGTTTAAAATGCATAACGTAGATTTAATTTGATTATTTAACATTTTACTGACAATTTGAATATTACGATAAATAATTTTACTACGTATCCTTTCGAATCACTAACTACTTCAAATATTAAACTTCTATTTTGATTATTTATATTTATAGTTGGACAATCTAGTAGTTAATTCTTGACTAACTATGTATGTTCAGTTAAGAGTAGTAACGAAACTTACTACATAACCCAATTATTTTGACACGTCCAAGAGCGGTCTTTAGCCGTCAATTGGACACGATGAAAATGTAATGTAATGTTAAGCGTGCACTCGTGTATGTTGTTACATTACATACTAAAAACCGCTCTTGGACGTCTCAAGGTATTTGTGGTATTAAGTCTCATTACCACTTTAATCTTTACTTAACATACATACGTTGTCAAGAATTTAGCTAATAAATTGAAAAGAAAAAAATGTAGTACCTATCTAAGAAAATTTGGAACCTGGTACTAAAAGTTATTTGTCGTAAAATCTTATGAGAAAACAAATCAAGGCTTATTAATTAAAATAGTTAATAATTCTAATGGCTAACTACTAAAAGCCACTTAATAAAATAGTCAGTAAAAAGGTGATTAATCAAAGCTGAACCCTAACAATTGAAATAGTCAATAATTCGAATATTTATACCTTCTAGAAACTGTACATAGTAGTACCATCAAAAGCAGTAAAAAAAATTGTTAAATAATCAAACTAAATCTAAACCTTAAATTTGGTATTGTAAAATAATCCTCGAATTTGGTCAGATTATATAAAGACCTCTTTTAATTTTATGACCTCCATTTACTTGATAGTGGTAGAGAATAGATTGAAGAATTTAATGCTAAGGTATAAGTAGATCTTCTGTACTTTTGCCAGCATGGTTCGGAGCACGCATAAAAGGGAGTTACCGTGTGAGAGTGAATGTCCGCTCTAGTTGTAGTTTCTGTTAGGTCCTGTCTGGCATACATTAAGCACTGGTATATGAACACCGAATACATGTTTTTAGCATACACTAAACAACTAAGTGTATACCCTGGTGACTTCTGTGATAGTATGTAATAAAGGACTGGAGCGCGTATACATGCAAGATCTGATGCTAAAATTGCATTGCCTAGATGTTGCCTAGTTGATTAAAGATACTCCATATCGGTCAATTTGATATTGCGGTATCTCTAACAACAAATGCTCAATGTTAGTATGGCAGTAAATTGCTTGATTTTGTGTGACGTCATAATTGAAAATTATTGCCTAGGATTGAGCATTTTTAGTTGCCCGTGTAAAGGCACTTTTACTCAAGGAATAATTAAACGTTTAAACGTCATGACCTACTTACATACAAAGATTATTATTCAGCGAGCCTTTTAGGCTCGCTGAAGATATATCGCGCTCGTGCTAATATTATTCAAGTGCGAAGCAGACAATTGTTCATACATTACGTCTCATTTAAATATTATACGGTGAGATGTGAAATAAGGAAACATCATATTTCATCTGCATACATTAGGAATGGAGACGTCTCTTTATTGTGTTACTCATGACGTTGCCATTGTATAAAATCACTGCTTAATCACAATTGAATATATAATTTTCTGTTAATACATATAGTAGGGGACCCAGCGACAAAAAACTAACACAAACTTCAATCTTGAAGTGAGAATGATTGAACAAACTTTCAGATCAGACCAGGGGCGTAGCTACCGCCATATCTGCCGTATCAATTATACGGGCCCCCAACCTGACCTGACCTGACCTGGCGACTTGAGTAGTATGTTGGAAATATTACAACCGGAGAAATTCCTGTCTTCTTCAAACGAAGAGATAATAAACGCTTCCGGAAAACTGTCGGCTAAATACAGTAAAGACATCTTAGTTATTCTTTATGACCAATGAAAGCTTTTAAAAACATGCTTAAAATCTGAAATTCAAAAAATTCATTTTATTAAGGAACTCATTGAATTATTGCCGATAAAATTCAATAGTCTTGCATCCAGTTTTCCGGAGGTAATAACAGCATATTCTTAATTGTTGACCCTTTTAGTTACAACTGCAACTGCTAAAAGAAGTTTTTCAAAATTAAAAATAAATATATATATATATATATATATATATATATATAGATATATATATATATATATATATATATATATATATATATATATATATATATATATATATATATATATATATATATATATATATATATATATATATATATATATATATATATATATATATATATATATATATATATATATATATATATATATATATATAATATATATATATATATATATATATATATATATATATATATATATATATATATATATATATATATATATATATATATATATATATATATTGCTTTGTTTTGTTTCACAATGGGCGGGGTTATATTATGCGACAATTTCATACAATCAATAACTATAAAGTATTTATATTTAAAAGGGCGTATAATATGTGTGTGTGTCTTGCATTTGATTGACTGAATTGAAATGCAATTCGGTTAATTTTATTCAAACAGAAAATTGTGACCCAGCAACGAATCGAAACGGAGCTTCACAATGTAAGATCAGGCAACCTAACCACCATGCCACCGGTCCTTGTATTATATAACTCCCTATATTATATATCTGCATTATATATTCAAATATTTACTAACGCGTATAATTAGTCTGAGCTCTATTTATCGAGCAAGATCGGCCAGCCAAGATTGTAATTATTGTTCTGTTGTATAGGGAGCGTCTGGGGCTTGGCTGCGGTCTGTAATTTGGCGAGAAGTAAGTACCAGGGATTGCCAATTGGCGAACAGAGCAATTAATCCGACCGAATTAATTCATCGTATTTGGGCGGCAACAAATCTGGCGCTTCTAGAGTCGATCTATTGTAGGTAATCTGAGAAATGACCGAATTTAAGTGACAGAAACCACTGAAATTGATACTGGGCACTGGCAGTAGGGTGGGAATACAGAATGCAAAATATATAATTTTACTAGATGACCCGGTGAACTTCGTACCACCTAAAATTGATTTGATTGTAACTCTTCATAAGCGTTTATTCATCCTAATCAACGTTCTAAATCCAATTCATCGAAATCTATAATGTTGCCGAATCCTGTAGGGTTTGAGTTTCGTTTCGTTATTAAATGAAAGTCGAAATATAAACGCAGATCACATTCAACACAAAACATTCTGGTAAACTATGTTTTTCGTTTTGTTTTCCGGCGCATAAATAAACAAAATGATAGCTTTCCGACCGATGGCTTGGCGAACACGGGACATACAGTTGTCCATGAGCGAAATACGGAAATTTCAAGTTAATTCCGCAAACTTCCAACACGCGTGATGGAAACTTCCAACAAGGTTGAGTTTCAATTAACCGGCATCCTTCAAGGGGATGAATCAGTAAGAGCAACTAAGCATATTTTAATTAAAAAAAAGGGTTTTTTAAATTGTTTTTTTTTGAAAATTTTGAAGAACGTGACTGTTAAATAAAAGATTTAGCGCGCTGCGTCATCTATCGGTAGCTAAAATACCACTAATAAACCATTTTACCGATATGTTACCTACCACTAGATGGCGCATCGTGCTAAGCGCGTTTTAAACTATTAAAAAAAACTTTTTTTTTTGTTTTTTCTCACAAATTTATATCAAAAGTTGCTTACTTGCTAGTACTGATTCACCCCCTTGGTTTATTAAGGATGCCGGGTAATTAAAACGCACCCTGTATAGGGTATTAAATTGCTTGATGTCGTACTATAATTTTTCAATCAGGATTTTAATACGAAATGCAACGTGTAGATGGTTAACTCATAATTCCTAAAAATGATTTATTTATTTATTTATTTATTATTATTTAACACATTTAAAACACTAGGTTAATAAGATTAAAATCTACCTTGCTGGAGTGATGCCCGTACTAAGGTAGTCTTTTATGTATTCTTTTTTCCTTTTTTTTTTTAGTTGGTAAGTGTAACAAAATGTAGCATTGCTTTATGTGGTAGCTCTATATTTACACAAATATTACATATACTTAGTATATTTTAGTAACATAATATACATTTTTATTTTTATTTATTTTATTATTATTAAGGAAACTTACAGCTATTACAGAAGAAATATCTGAATTTTATTTATAGACTACAATGCCAGTTAAAAGTTTCCACTTAAAGATCGTAAAAATATACAGTCGCCTAGGAATGGGATAGGAGGAAGTGGAGGGGAATTAAAGTTATAAATTTTGTTTTAATAATATTTTATTTTATTATTTTATTATTAGGGAAATTTTATGGTTTATTTTAATATTGAAGAAAGAAAAGAAACAAGACAAGAAAAAATATAATGTAATTATTTTACTAGTCCTTAAATATTGCCTTTCAGAAGACCCGGAATAAGAGTCTTGAGCGCAGTCGCAGTTGTATTAAACAGGTCAATTTCGCTTAGCTTGGTATTGGAGAAATGAGATACTCGATAAGTGTAATTATTTTGGGCGTAGTTTGTGCTTACTTGAGGTATATGAAATAAGTTGAATTGGCTAGAAGGCCGTGGGGGTACATGGAAATTTATAAGCTGAAGCAATTCAGAACTGTCGATAATAATATTAAATAATCATATATTTAATATTATTAATCATATATACATATATAAATATACATCTACATATATACATACACATATATACATATACACATTTATACATATAATCTATACATATACATATGTTTTACACTATATATATATATAATATATATATATTGATATTTTAAGGGTGTAAATTTTTTTTAATTATTTTCAATAATATATAAAATTAGATTCATGAAAAGTTACTTATCTGGGGTCCTGGTGGACCAGAAACATTTTACCGATAGTTAATGTCCTCTTTAAATACTTAGGGCAGCAGCACCTGTTTCCGCAATATGTTCTTAGTTATTGCTCACTGCAGCCGAATTATTGTATGCCCTTGGATGTAATGAGTATAGGAGGATGGTTTCTGTAACAGAAATGGATGTTAGTAACTTATTTTAGAAGAAAATATATGACTGAGAATATTTCGACACTAGTCGTATTCATCTCTATGACATTTCTCATAGAAATGAGAAATGTCATAGAGATGAATACGACTAGTGTCGAAATATTCTCAGTCATATATTTTCTTCTAAAATAAGTTACTAACATCCATTTCTGTTACAGAAACCATCCTCCTATACTCATTACATCCAAGGGCATACAATAATTCGGCTGCAGTGAGCAATAACTAAGAACATATTGCGGAAACAGGTGCTGCTGCCCTAAGTATTTAAAGAGGACATTAACTATCGGTAAAATGTTTCTGGTCCACCAGGACCCCAGATAAGTAACTTTTCATGAATCTAATTTTATATATTATTGAAAATATATATATATATATATATATATATATATATATATATATATATATATATATATATATATATATATATATATATATATATATATATATATATATATATATATATATATATATATATATATATATATATATATATATATATATATATATATATATATATATATATATATATATATATATATATATATATATATATATATATATATATATATACATAAAAGTAATAATTTTATGTAGTTAGGTATTCTTATACAGCACTGTAATTAACCAATTTCTCCGTAGCGATAACCAATAACCTCCTATTATATTCAATATGGCGGCATTAATTACTAGGTTATATTATTAGATATCTTCAATATAAAAGTATGGCGGCGCACCGTAGACAGCGCTCTAAACACGCTCATCTATACTAATATTATAAAGAAGTAATGTTTGTAAGTTTGTAGGTTTGTGAGTTTTTATGTTTTTAATTTTGAAAGTTTGTATGTAGGGAGTAATCTCCGAAACTATTAATCTGATTTCAAACATTCTTCTATTAATGGAAGCTCCATTATCGACGAATGCTATATGCAATATTTTATTGCGATAAATATTGGTTTGCAATACGAAATCACGATATTTGTAAATGAAGTCGGCGAAAAATGAGCTGGTGAGTTGCTTTATCGGCATGCGCTGACGAAACGGTTTAATATATTTTGAAACAATATATTTCAAAAACATCTGCCTTAAAGAGATCTATAAAAAAAGTCGGCGACAGCATGAATCCAACTTTCATATTAATGCTACAATAACTGCTTTTACGTCTCAAAAAAAAAGAAAAAAAAAGAAGGCAGTGCAAAAAAAGACATTAGCAATAAAATAAGAATTTTTATCAAAAAAAAAGAAATCGATATTACTGGTGTTAAATAGAGATACAATTAGCTATTTACTGTAAGTTTTTAGGTGGTATAGTTATAGAGATATCATGAAACTAGTAACTTGGGGTGAGGAACAAGACGCGTACGTCTATGAGGTATAGTCTACGAAATAGTATTTGACAAAAGTGTCGTTAAAATGTCATAAAATAAACAGTGATTCCCAACAAGTTGAGTTGGGAATAAATATTGTTATAGATGATCAAACACATTGCGATTAGTTTGGCCACCCATGGCATCAGCGCCACCTGCAATTCACCGTTTCAGAAAAGTAACCAAATCGTTCTATCGAATTGAGCAATTGATTGCCGTATATAATCAATATTGTTGTGGTGAACGGTTTCGTGCAGCTTGGGCCACAAGATCCATTTTGTTTACCCCGGGTAAGACTCCCGTGTCTAAGGCCTTAAAGCTGGTGGACCGGTTTCTCCCGGCGAGATTGCATCCCGGCGCCACTGGACGGTGAGAGGACGGAGGTATCCTGAAGATTAATTCCGGACGGAGATATCCTGCCAAACTGGTAGTAAGGGGGCGAGGCTGCCCGCTGGTTACATTTCCCGGTGCCTCGCCGGAAGGTTTACTTTTTTCCGCAAAAAATTATCAAAATTTGTTTATTTGCTCGTATTGATTCACTCCCTTTAACCCCTCGGACGCCAACAGTGCCTATAGGCATTTTGCGTCGTTTGACAGATACGCTCGTAACCCTTTCGGCCGGACCCAATATATCTTATATCAATTATATATCAATATAATTATATATAAATATAAATATATAATATACACGACTAACAAGATTAATGACTAGGTAACAAGAGGGAATTCATGAAAAAGAGATATTGTTAGTATTCATTTATAAAATCAACCAAAAAGTTGCGGCGCGGTTATTTGCGCGCGAAGGCTGGCTTTCGAGCGGTTAAGGAGGCCGGTAATTAAAAACTCACCGTGTATATATTCGACCTCTTAAAATATGTCTATGTATCTGTCTTTCGCCAAAGCTAAACTGACTTACTTTTCACAAACGTAGGAAAATTAATATATATTCACTACTCTATCAAATCACATCTTGTAATTTTTTTTTTTAAATTTTTATTATTGTTAAGGAAATAAACAGCTTTTACAAAACATTGGCTGCAAAATTATTAAGTTTCAAAGATAATGCTAATAACATGTTTCCACTTAAATAAGACATAAGCCGATAGGTATAGATACCAAGCTGCAAATAATATACTTTGATTTGTAGTGTTATGATACAAATATGAAGCAGATAACTCTGCATCTACATACACAAACAAGTTTCAAATAGGAAGTCGCTGCTTCTGAGCTACACGGAGACATTTTGACATATTCATTGCGGAATGTGTTGGCAGCAATATTTCATTTTGAACACGTCTCAGCGGGAATACCGGAAGAAACGCTTATTCGTAAACTTACATATATATAAAACTAGCAAATATTTTTCTTCCGAATTATTTCTTGGGCCTTCCTTGACTAATGTTGAATTATCACTAAGCTATTTTGTTTTTTTTCATGACCTTTTATTAATGAATGATATTAATAATGAAATTTATACCTAATGTTCGTCTATATCTTTTAATAACTGCGCAGAGATATATCTAAAAACGAGGCATAATAATTGCAACAATTTTCAAATTCCTTTTTTTAAAATGTCGTGAACGCGTTAAACGCATTTTTAGCTCCCCTTAGACGATTAAGACCATTTTGAGATTGAATTATCTCTATGTATGTCTCTGTGTTTGTGTGTATGTGTGTGTATGTGCTTGTGTAAGTATGTGTGTATTCCTCTAAGATAGCGCACAAACGCTTAATCCGATTGAGCTGAAATTTGGCATGCAGCCATCATTTCGTCATTGCAAAGTTGGAAATCTTGTGGTCGAAACGGTCCACCGTCAGTTTCATATATGCCCTAGTCATACCATATTCAAGTCGATATATTTGACTTGTACTTCCAATTATAAGCCATATACTTCCATATACCAACACCCACTAAAAAGTCATGAAAATATGAAACCATCAAATTATATTAACCATCAAATGTGAAAGTATATATAGAATCTTCGCGAATGGCGATAATTATCTTTAATTCATAATTCATGCTATTATTATAAATTATGATCGAATAAATTGAATACTGAATACTGAATTAATGTTATTATTATATCTCTATTTCAATCCGAACCAATTCTAAAGGTCTTTATGGAAATCATTCTCTTATTATTAATCGAAATAAAGATTCTCAATAAGGAGAATTCTATTAATTTATCATCAATTAATTTGAACCTTTTCAAATAATGTATGTAATAATTCATAACATCTGATTTCTTTCAACCAATTCACCGGCACGGTTAATATCAACTATTGATTAAGCCCTGAATAAACGCTTTGAGCGGTGTTTGAAGTCCCGGGAAGAGCCACAAATTTGCACAGTGTCAATAGTCTGGTGGTCAGGTACAAATTTTCACGATATCAGCGGCGGGTACTCTGCGAATTCATAATTGATTTAGTTTAATTGACTTTTCGGCTGCTTCATCCGAGAAGTTTGCATTTAAACGTTAATTGAGGTACTTCGCCAGAATCCGTATATTCGGAATGACCCCTCTCTTCGACGGTGTAAATATTAAATAATAATTAAGATGTATGTTTTCATGTTTCTGACTTTAAGAATGATAAAATTTAAATATAATTGTAACATAGTTCGTTAATCACATTACATTCGAATAAAATTTGCAAATTCACTGATTTTGGACCCGTCATAAAATCCACTGCTCACCCCCCAGAAGTGTAAAAAATTGTATTATGATGGGCCCGACTCCGGTCGGTGAATTCCATGGCAGCTCCGTTTGTATTTATTTACTATAGCCTCGGACGGCAACAGGCGGACCGAGGTACGGATCCGGACCGAGGAAGGTCGAAACTTGGAACACCAAATATTAAAAAAAAACTAACCCATCTGTAAAATTGTTTCCTATTTGAAATATCTCAAATTTAGGATGATTCCAGCGAGTCACTGGCAAGAGAAAGCAGTGGCCAATCTCGCGCCCTGACTAGATCGCTTGCTCGGCCTTTATCTGTTGTAAGCGATTATTCAGTTTAAATATATCGCGGACCGAGGCGCCCTTTGCCCGCCATGGTCACTTGGGATCGGGTGACCAACTGATCGATTCAAGGATAAATGACGGCAGGTCGACAACTACTCCCGCTCCAGACCCTCCTGGCTATTTGCAGGATGAGCAGCGTGTCTAGCAAACCGGGCAGTGCACCAACCGCCCAGTTCCGCCCGTGGTATTCCCACGAATCCTCCGACTGCAGGATTCCCGCAGTGGCAGAAGCTCACAGCGACCCTGAGATGTTAAGTACCTCTGCGATTGTTCGCAGAGTCTGCACTGGCAGGAGTTGAACAGTGAGCTCGGCAAGCCTAATGACATGGTTGAGCCAACACTGCCCAAGCGGCACGGAACAATTAAGAACCTGCACGAAATCGAACTGCCAGATTCGAGCACCTACTATGATAGTGGGATTTAACATTATAAATAAGATAAAAACGAATTTACCGCGTAAAGATTGTAACACCCGACATTTCGGCGATGTTGCGAACGCCATTATCCAGTGTAGACGAAGCTACCCTGGGCAACGGCGGTTGCAACATCGCCGAAACGTCGGGTGTTACAATCTTCTCGCAGTAAATTCGTTTTTATCTTATTTATAATGTCAAACAACCGCGATAGGGTTTGATTTAATTCGTTATGGGGCCATCACGATGCCAAGATGGTGTACATCCTTATGGCATGTATGCGTGCCAAGGTGTTTACATTTATGTATACATGCCTATACATGCCTTTACATGCCTATACATTCATGCAGGCCAGTTTCCCCCAGGAATCAACCTTCGTGTGCTCCGGGACCGTTTGCGCACCGTTCGGCGTCAGCGAATCGACTGTACATTCCGACTGATAACCGGGGACGACTGGAAACAGTATTGTTTCCTATAAAGCGAGGGTAGCTGTTAACCATACGGCGATTATTCTTGAAACAACTAATCGGCTACCCGATACTGGGTGAACACTGAACAGCCGGGCAAAGAATGCCGTGGTCCGCGATAATATCGGTACGTAAGGAAGAGGACTGCGCAAGCGACCTCGAACCTGTAACCAGTCGGGAGAATGAAGTAAGGTTGCAACTGGAAATAAGGGCGCGAGTGTAGGCCCGCTGGTTGATTAACCTGGTTGTCTCGCGGTGATGCGTTGGCTTCTTAAGAACGAGTGGCGTAACTAGTCATTAGACTGTCTTCGACCCAAGTCTTTCACGCTCACCTCACGAGAGACGGAACAAAATAAAACATCCTGAGGTGACGGGTTCGCCCGTTGTAGTTGACTGCTCCGGTAAGGTTAAACTATTGTCCACACGATCCTAGGTAGGTTACTGTACTACCACGTTACTTCCAACGTGTAAACTAGGTTTTTAGTAAAATTTCTCTATTCAATCAAATTTATCATTCAAAATGCATATGTATTAATCAAGTAGTGTTTCCATATTACCAAACAGACACTAAATAAATTATGGATAGCGCTTTAAAGTTGTAAAGTTACTTGAAAATAACTTTATTCAAAATTAAAGTCGACGCATTGTAAGCCCAGACACTCTAAGCGAGACCGGAAGGCTGTACTTTCTATATTGGAGCAGCAGCCTAATTTA
The DNA here is from genome assembly GCA_944548615.1 of Micropterix aruncella. NCBI lineage: Eukaryota > Metazoa > Arthropoda > Insecta > Lepidoptera > Micropterigidae > Micropterix > Micropterix aruncella. Next base: position 20,015,290 of record OX155970.1, on the reverse strand, counting down.
CATATGCTATGTCTATGGAGAAAAAGAATTATCTTGTTTTCAAAATTGATTACCCTACTGTCATGCCTATTAGCGAATTTAATAATCTTCGGTGACGATATATTTTCTAGCTTGCATAGAGTGTTTGCAATTTCAATATATTTTTACAAGCTTTTATTTACCTTGCAATGTTTGCCAGTATGTTTGTTTAGGTCAAATCTTGCAAGCAGAATTAGAACGACTTCCTCTTATCCTATTAAGTTAATGTTGCGCCCGTTGCCCAACATATGCAGTGCCCTGTGGCACGGACCGACCCAGCGCTGTGTGGACCCAGGACTGTAAAAAGAGGTCCACCGCTTGGTCGCCGCTTGCCCCGTAACGGGCGGCCACGACACCTGCTGCAAGCCTCGATACGCCTCAGTCTGTCTCTATTACCACCGTTTTACTCCCCGTCCCCTGCACCAATAAAACACGCCTTCCCTTTCACAAGTGCCAACACGGCATATTATTTTTCGATGAACTTCAATGACACACCATAAATTTACAAATATGAGATCTTAGTCTAGGATGCATAACAAAGTGCATACGGTGTATAACAAATACAATTTTACAATAGGACATAGCCTAGGTACCGCAATTAACCTAGGTACATACACAATATTATAAAATTCTTTATTGTACAGTAAACATAAGTATGTAACAATTAATCTTATTTTCTAAGTGCCGCTATCCTGTTCTTCCCGGGCAGCGGGTCGAACAAGATCGGTTGTCGAGCGGCGTCTCTGTGCGCCTGCGTGCTCCTGAGTGCGCCTGAGTGCGCCTGGGTGCGCCTGTGTGCGCCTGTGTGCGCCTGTGTGCGTCTGCGTGTGCTGCGTCCGCCTGTGCTGCGTCCGCCTGTGCTGCGTCCGCCTGTGCTGCGTCCGCCTGTGCTGCGTCCGCCTGTGCTGCGTTCGCCTGACTGCGCCTATGTGCGCCCGTCTGCGACCGCGTGCGTCCGACTGCGCCTGTGTGCGCCGTCTGACCGCGTGTGCGCCGCGTGGGTGCCGCGTGTGCGCCGATGCGCACCAGACTGCGCCTATGTGCGCCCGTCTGCGCCCGCGTGTGTCCGACTGCGCCTGTGTGCGCCGTCTGACCGCGTGTGCGCCGCGTGGGTGCCGCGTGTGCGCCGATGCGCACCAGACTGCGCCTATGTGCGCCCGTCTGCGCCCGCGTGTGTCCGACTGCGCCTGTGTGCGCCGTCTGACCGCGTGTGCGCCGCGTGGACCCGGCTCTCCGAAGGTCCCAACTTGGACCGGCGCTCGAACTCCACGACTGGAGCGAGCGTCCCGTCGACCGTAAATCACGAGTCGGACCGTAATTCCCGACTCGGACCGGCACTCAACTCCCCGAATAGGAGAGAGTGTCTCGTCGACCGTAGTGTCCTTTACTTGGACGGGCTCAATACTGCACGGTGCAGTAGAGCCGCTCGCGACTGGCTTCCAGACTGCAAGGGCAGTGGAGCGGTTCCAGGTCGCGGTCCTAGTAGTCGTTGGGGGTTCCTTCCTTCCTTCCTAGTCGGTTGACTGTTTCCTGTGGAACTGAGAGAGCGAGCGAGTTGGTATGGCCCAGGGGCCCATATTTGTACTCACTTCCGCGGTTCTCGCCGTGCACCTGCCGTGCACCTGCTTTCGTGTCCACCAATGGACACGCCGCGGACAGCTTTCCGTGAAAGGTGGGGATCTTCCCTTTTCTATTAACCTCTCGCACTCTCCTAGGAGAAAAGCTATCTCCTCTCCTCTAAAAGCCGTTACGGTACGCTACGTATTTGTCCAGACTTCAGGGCCGACCAACAGTTTTTGGTTGGCGGCTACTGGCTCGTTAGAGCGCATTCCTGATTGGTCGGCAACCAACCAATCAGAGAATGGCTCAAAACCCATCCTTTCCTTTGGAGTGGATTCTTCGGGTTCCAAACATCATCAGAGTCTGGCCCGGTACCTCACGTATGCGTTCCCGTTGTTTTCGTGTCTGCTAGTATCTTCGAAATCGGCTGAGGGCAGTTTTTCGGCCACGTAAACTTGAATCGATGATTCCTGTGTTTCTGTTTACTTGCCGGTGGTCGGTGGTGATGGTGCCTTGTTTTCTACTCCCCTATAACAGTTTTTCACTATTTTTGGGAGTAGAAAATACCACGTGTTTTCTCTCGTGTTTCACGGTTTCTTACTATAAACTCGTGAATTTTCACGGCAGGTCGTAAGAGGGGTGCTATATGCATGTACCTCCACTCTTATACAACTGTTTCGGGCAGTATTTCCCGCTTTCATTTCCGGTTTGACGAGTTCAATACTGTCCGTTTTCGGCACCAAAGTTTGTCTCCTAGCTATGTTAGAGCTGGTGGTCGTAGGGAGTCTCGCTCGCTCGGTCTCTGTGTGGGAGCGGGCGGCCGTAGGCCGTCTCGCTCGCTCGATCCGCTCTAAGCGGCGCCTGCGATGTCTATAAAGGTAACCCGAGACAATTTTGCCATTTTTCTCGAAAAAATGAGTTTTCTGCAAATTTCTTATGTTTCCTCGGGCACCCTTATAGCGGCCGTAAATCGTCTATTTTACGGCCGGCGACGTCGCTACTGACGGCGTCGCAACATCCTCCCCCTCGACACGTCCCGTGTCTTCATTTTCGGCCTCTAGTATCACGGCCACTTTGGTGATGGGTCTTCGGCTGATCCGTCCGGTTGCGGTGCGGAGGTCGACCACTCGTACCAACCCGTCTGCGCCCGGGTGTACAGCGGTTACGACACCTCTAGTCCACGTCCCGCGAGTCGTGTTTGGTTCCGCCATGAACACGACGTCATTGATGGCTATGTCGCGGTTGCGCTCGTGCCATTTCGTTCGTTTGGCTAGAGTGGGAAGGTATTCCTTCACCCATCTCTTCCAAAACTGGTTTGCCAAGGCTTGGCTGTACCGCCACTGCTTCCGTAGGTCCACCCTTTCGTCTGGGGGGCATAACGGTAGCACTGGCTGCGGTGACCCAATGAGAAAGTGACTCCTTTCGCCAGTAGTTCGTCGGCTTGCTTGCCCTCGTTGACGTCTGCGGCGTGGCATGACAACTGCTGTCCATGCTTCTTGGAGCTTCTCACTGCTTCAGTGATCCGGTTGCGCACTGCTGTGTTGCTTCCGGCATTTCATCCCTTGTTTGGGGTATCTCTTGCTTCGGCTTGCTTGCCAGGACCTCCTTGGCCCTCCTCCGACTCCGTTGCATGGTGGCTGCTCTCACCCGTGCTGACTTGCTGGCGGCAATATCGTTGTGGAAACCGCACGCACCTCTGCGTCGGGCACTCCTTGTGCTCAACGTTTTCGCTCGCCAGGCTTCCTCAGCTTGCAACAGGACGTCGGGCTTGCTGCCTTAGCGTGTCGCTTGATTCTCGGCCGCTGTCGCACTGTGGACTACGGCCGGCTTCGTTGCGGCGGGTTTCTTTGCCGTCGCTGACTTGGCAGTTGCCGCCTTTTCAGCTGGGGCGGACTTTATGGCCGGTGCGTTGGCCTTTGCCGCCTTCACTGGGACGGACTTCTTGGCCGGTGCGTTGGCCTTTGCTGCCTTCGCTGGGGCAGACTTCTTGGCCGGTGCGTTGGCCTTTGCTGCCTTCGCTGGGGCAGACTTCTTGGCCGGTGCGTTGGCCTTTGCTGCCTTCGCTGGGGCAGACTTCTTGGCCGGTACGTTGGCCTGTGCTGCCTTCGCTGGGGCAGACTTCTTGGCCGGTACGTTGGCCTTTGCCGGCTGCTTTGTTGCCGGTCTTCTCGCCGCCGTTGACTCATTAGTCGTGGCGGACTTCTGGGGTGAATGAACCTTTCGCCCGGTCGCTTTCTTCTCGGACGGAGCGCTGTCCGTTTCGAGATTGCGTCCTTGTTTTTTGTCATCATGAGCTCTCCGGGCTCCATGACTGACTTGTTGTACTTGTGGCTGAACGGAGCGTGCTTGTCCACGTCCACCTTGTACTGAGCGGCGATGTATCGCTTGCTCGCCTGTATCGACGAATCTCCGTGCTCCATGAGCTTGCAGATCGTGACGTTGCTTGTTTTGACCGTTAATCACTTGATCGTTGGTCATGGAGTTCCACTCCATCTTCCGCTGCGTTAGGGCCTCTCCCCCACGTGGCGGATTCCGCCGGCGACAACCAATCTCGAAGACTCCTTCGTAGGGGACTGCATTCTCCCTGGTGTACGCCGGTCTTTCATCGGCTTGCAGCCGGTATCCTTTTTTGTGGACAAGTCGCGCTTGCTTCCCTTGACCGCGCTGTTCCTGGTCTATCATTGGCTCCTCTGCCAACGTTTCCAAACCTGCCGTCGGCCTGCTGTTTTTCGGCTGGTTTGGGCGTGTGCCGCTTTGAGGCGGTAGGTAGCAGATGCGTGCCCAGCAACATCTTTCTTCCTCCGTTTCTTCCCTCGTGCAGCAAAGCGGGCCCGTTGCCCATCGGTCGTTCTTTACTTGACTGATGGCATGGAAGCGGCTCCGGGGGGGCCTCTCCCCCTCGTGGCGCGAGTGCAGGCCCGTTTTCCAACGGCCGTTCTCGAGGCGCCTCGTGGTAGCCATTGTTGCCTCCGCATGCTGATTGTCGGTATCCAGTTGATTCCCCGACTGCTTGCGTGTGTGGTAAACTGCCGCTTTGTCCGATTTCTTCTGGACCTGTCCGCTGATCGTCCACCCGAGCAAGCTCCGGGTGGCGGTGGGCAACCCTGGTGGTCCCCAGACGATACTTCGTGGCGCTATGAGGCGGTAATTATCCATGCCGATAATCATTTGTGCCTTGCCCCGATATTGCGGAATCTGTATGCCATGCAGATGGGGCCACTTGTCCCATTTGCTTCCCAACGATTCCTGCTCGGGTCCATTGAGCCTTTCAATGGTGTTCACGGACGTCATCTGATGCCATTCTGCGTTCAGGGCGTCCCTCACCTCAAGGTCCACCAGTCGGGATTTTTCCTTGCGTGGTCCCGCTACGCTCTTAAGAACAATCGCGCTCTGCTTCCCGCAGACGCCGATTTCCCTCGCCACGCTGTCCTCAATCAGCGTGACGCTTGACCCTTCGTCAAGAAGAGCGAGTATCGGGATGCTGCTCTTGGGACCCCTTACTAGTATTGAGGCGACGCGCAGCAACCCCTCTCGTCTGGTAACACAAGCCTTGCCGTCTGTTGCTCGTGCCGCTCCGATGTAGTAGCTGTAACCGGAGCCACTCTTCCGGTCTTCTTCCTTGTCTTCCGTTGGCGTTGGTGACTGCGCCGCCCTTCTGCTTTCGGTGAGCAGTGGGTGTGTCGCCTTGGCGGTGCGGCAGTCCCTCGCGTAGTGCCCCCTCTTGAGGCACCGGAAGCAGGCTCCAGAAGTCTGCACCCATCTTGAGCGCTGGATTTCTGTCCATTTCAGAAACTTCTTGCACCGTGCGATTGCGTGTCCACGCGTGTAGCACACCTCGCACTTCGGGCCGTCTTCCTTTGGACCGGAAGCTGCGGGCGGTGTGTACTTGGTGTCACTCTTTGGCTGTGGTGCGGACGTCGACTGCTGTGTATCAGCAGTCGTCGCATACACCCGCTTCGGTGCAGGCATCGACTCGTACCCCTTCGGCTTGGACGGCTTAACTCCCCAGTTGGCTCGATTCACCGCCGTGGCCTGTCGCCCGAGTTTGTCCATGTACTCTGAGAAATCAAATAATGACGGATTGCCTCCGTGTTTCTCTATAATGGCTTCACTCCAGCCCGACAGGTGATGGCCCGACAGCTTGGCTTCCAGTTCGCGCAGTATCTCCAGGTTATACGCGTACTCTGGCCGCTTCAGGGACCTCATTGAAGCTATGAGGTTGCCAACTGTCACCGTGAAATCGATCACTTCTTCGCTTGTCGTTGAAGTGCTGGTCAATGGTCGCAAGCCGCGCACCTGGTTGATAAGCCGCCCGATGAGAAGGTCAGGTCTCCCGAATCGTCGCTCTAGTATCTCTCTTATCCGTGGTAGTTGCTCTGAATCGGAGAGGAGAGCGGACACAGTTTGATACGCCTTTCCCTTCAGGCACCGCTGTAGTCTCATTATTACTTCAGCTCGCGTCAAGATCTGGGTCTGCTGCTCCAGCTGTGACGCGAAGACCAGCCACCGTTCTGGGTCACCGTCGAACACCGGCAATTCCCGCGGCAGTCCATGCCGCAAGAGAATCCCTTCGCACGCAGTGGTTGCGTGCGGTGTCGGTGGTTGTGGCGGGCCTGGTGCTGGCGGGAAAGCGCCTGCGAAGTTGTCCATATTCCTCGCTCGTTGCCGCTGTGCCGTGTCCCCTACCGCCTGGTTTGAGTGGTCGATCCACTGCGGTATGGGAGTTTTCTCGAGGGGAATTCGAGAGCGTGCCATCGAACGTCCAAGGCTTGGAGCGTCCTCGGCCTCTTCTTCCTCAGCGACGATGATGTCTTGCTCGAGTTCCGTGGCTCGGCGCAGGTCGGCGAGTCTCGCCTGCAGCGTCTCCGTTCGGTTACGGATGGAAGCATCGCGCAGCTCGGATATCTCGTCCTCAATCCGCTGTTTCTCGCGAAATGCTCGCTGTGCTGCCTCGGCGAAGCGACGCTTGCACCTACTGTGCGGCGTCATGCCGCTTTCACGGCTGCATAGACTCGCTGTCCAGTCGGCGGGCCTTCCTGTCGCACCCCCTTGAGTTATAGCGGCTGCATTGTCCACGACGTACGGCGTGCCGCGCTCCGGGTATGCGCCTGCTACCCGAGCTGCTGGCGTTAGTGGCTGCGCGGTCGGTGGGCCCATTGCCCCCTGAGGCGAGTTGCCAACTCGTGTTACCGTGACGCTCGTGGTTGCTAGGTCGCTCATCTGTGAATCTTGGATTGTGACCTCTGTCACGGTGTCGCCGTCCCTCGCAGCGCTGCGGTCAGCTGCTTGTGGGTCGCGACGACTTTTTCCACTACGAAGGCTCATCGTGATTTATTGGTGCACGACGGGAGAGTAACGGTATTTTGCTAATGGCGATCCGGCTCGAAGGACCAGCTTCTATGTTGCGCCCGTTGCCCAACATATGCAGTGCCCTGTGGCACGGACCGACCCAGCGCTGTGTGGACCCAGGACTGTAAAAAGAGGTCCACCGCTTGGTCGCCGCTTGCCCCGTAACGGGCGGCCACGACACCTGCTGCAAGCCTCGATACGCCTCAGTCTGTCTCTATTACCACCGTTTTACTCCCCGTCCCCTGCACCAATAAAACACGCCTTCCCTTTCACAAGTGCCAACACGGCATATTATTTTTCGATGAACTTCAATGACACACCATAAATTTACAAATATGAGATCTTAGTCTAGGATGCATAACAAAGTGCATACGGTGTATAACAAATACAATTTTACAATAGGACATAGCCTAGGTACCGCAATTAACCTAGGTACATACACAATATTATAAAATTCTTTATTGTACAGTAAACATAAGTATGTAACAATTAATCTTATTTTCTAAGTGCCGCTATCCTGTTCTTCCCGGGCAGCGGGTCGAACAAGATCGGTTGTCGAGCGGCGTCTCTGTGCGCCTGCGTGCTCCTGAGTGCGCCTGAGTGCGCCTGGGTGCGCCTGTGTGCGCCTGTGTGCGCCTGTGTGCGTCTGCGTGTGCTGCGTCCGCCTGTGCTGCGTCCGCCTGTGCTGCGTCCGCCTGTGCTGCGTCCGCCTGTGCTGCGTCCGCCTGTGCTGCGTTCGCCTGACTGCGCCTATGTGCGCCCGTCTGCGACCGCGTGCGTCCGACTGCGCCTGTGTGCGCCGTCTGACCGCGTGTGCGCCGCGTGGGTGCCGCGTGTGCGCCGATGCGCACCAGACTGCGCCTATGTGCGCCCGTCTGCGCCCGCGTGTGTCCGACTGCGCCTGTGTGCGCCGTCTGACCGCGTGTGCGCCGCGTGGGTGCCGCGTGTGCGCCGATGCGCACCAGACTGCGCCTATGTGCGCCCGTCTGCGCCCGCGTGTGTCCGACTGCGCCTGTGTGCGCCGTCTGACCGCGTGTGCGCCGCGTGGACCCGGCTCTCCGAAGGTCCCAACTTGGACCGGCGCTCGAACTCCACGACTGGAGCGAGCGTCCCGTCGACCGTAAATCACGAGTCGGACCGTAATTCCCGACTCGGACCGGCACTCAACTCCCCGAATAGGAGAGAGTGTCTCGTCGACCGTAGTGTCCTTTACTTGGACGGGCTCAATACTGCACGGTGCAGTAGAGCCGCTCGCGACTGGCTTCCAGACTGCAAGGGCAGTGGAGCGGTTCCAGGTCGCGGTCCTAGTAGTCGTTGGGGGTTCCTTCCTTCCTTCCTAGTCGGTTGACTGTTTCCTGTGGAACTGAGAGAGCGAGCGAGTTGGTATGGCCCAGGGGCCCATATTTGTACTCACTTCCGCGGTTCTCGCCGTGCACCTGCCGTGCACCTGCTTTCGTGTCCACCAATGGACACGCCGCGGACAGCTTTCCGTGAAAGGTGGGGATCTTCCCTTTTCTATTGACCTCTCGCACTCTCCTAGGAGAAAAGCTATCTCCTCTCCTCTAAAAGCCGTTACGGTACGCTACGTATTTGTCCAGACTTCAGGGCCGACCAACAGTTTTTGGTTGGCGGCTACTGGCTCGTTAGAGCGCATTCCTGATTGGTCGGCAACCAACCAATCAGAGAATGGCTCAAAACCCATCCTTTCCTTTGGAGTGGATTCTTCGGGTTCCAAACATCATCAGAGTCTGGCCCGGTACCTCACGTATGCGTTCCCGTTGTTTTCGTGTCTGCTAGTATCTTCGAAATCGGCTGAGGGCAGTTTTTCGGCCACGTAAACTTGAATCGATGATTCCTGTGTTTCTGTTTACTTGCCGGTGGTCGGTGGTGATGGTGCCTTGTTTTCTACTCCCCTATAACAGTTTTTCACTATTTTTGGGAGTAGAAAATACCACGTGTTTTCTCTCGTGTTTCACGGTTTCTTACTATAAACTCGTGAATTTTCACGGCAGGTCGTAAGAGGGGTGCTATATGCATGTACCTCCACTCTTATACAACTGTTTCGGGCAGTATTTCCCGCTTTCATTTCCGGTTTGACGAGTTCAATACTGTCCGTTTTCGGCACCAAAGTTTGTCTCCTAGCTATGTTAGAGCTGGTGGTCGTAGGGAGTCTCGCTCGCTCGGTCTCTGTGTGGGAGCGGGCGGCCGTAGGCCGTCTCGCTCGCTCGATCCGCTCTAAGCGGCGCCTGCGATGTCTATAAAGGTAACCCGAGACAATTTTGCCATTTTTCTCGAAAAAATGAGTTTTCTGCAAATTTCTTATGTTTCCTCGGGCACCCTTATAGCGGCCGTAAATCGTCTATTTTACGGCCGGCGACGTCGCTACTGACGGCGTCGCAACAGTTAAAGTTTTACATATTGGTTCAGTTCCGACGACAATGCCTTCTTATGGTAAGCATGACCTGATTCTGCATATAGGACTGGCTTCCGACGAGGGGACTTCTCAACGTTCAACAGCACAGACACAAAATTTTGTATACGCATTTAATTATGATAGCCCATTCTAAGTTTTATCATGACATTTCTGCTGAGCCCAGATTTGGCTCCCGATGAGGGGACTCCTCAACTGTCAACAAAACAGACACGAAATTTTGTATACGCATTCAATTATGACAGCCCGTTCTAAGTTTCACTATGATATGGCTGCTGCACCCAGGGTTAGCTCGGTACAAAGCATTTTAATAAAAGCTTGTGTTTAGAAATGTGTTATTAGAATGTCACATTTGCTTAACCCTTCAAGCCCCGGCCCCTTAGCCGATTGACAAGTTGATGTCCCAAAAAAATTTTGTATAAATTAGTAAATAAATTGAATTATGACACTATCTCACCAAAACATTAATTACTGCCAAACCACTGTACCCATAATTAAAATAAAACATATTAACATAATAAAACATAGTGAAATAAAACAAAATAAATTAAAATAAAATTAAAACGGGGCCGTCACGCTGAGTCGTGTTTTGGCCGATATCGGCCAAACGGGGCTCTAGGGGTTAAGTAAGGGTCAAAGCAGCTTTTTCTGTGACCCGCGTGGAACTGTTTTGGGGTCAGTGCTATTCCTCCCATAATTAACAGATATACTAAATAGTATGAAGTCAATCATAAGTAGTTACGCTGACGAAACGAAGATATTTGCAAACTTACTACTCAGCAGCTGCAGAATGACTTCTACAAACTAAGCACATTGAAATGGCTTCTAACTCTTAAAGCAGAAAAATGTATAGATCTTTATCTTGACAAATAAAACGCTAAGGAATCGTACTCAAGTAAAAGATCCGTCTTCGTGTCATGAAATTACAAAGAACGCTTCAAAGCTGTATTCGAGACCAACCAGCACTGGGATTCTGAAGCGACGACAAGATGTACGATTGTCGTCACTCAAAGCGGGAGCCGGAGACTTTTATCGTTTGTTGACAGACTGTAAATTAACGCACTGCGCTTAGGTGGCTGATCGACGTTAATCGATAAATAGAGCGAGACATCTTTGAGACAAACTTGTTCGGGAGCTTTTTGAAGAGTTATAGCTTTATGATCGACCTTGCAGCGTTTGTGATCGACTTTGGCACGATACAGATTTAAAGATGGCCAAAGTTCTCAACGCCAAACTTGTTCAAGCTAAATTTTCCGGCATTTCAGATGTTTCACGTTAAACCGACGATTCCTTGTAGCAGTTTAAGACACACTCGTCTGTCGAAGTCGTTGAGTTACCTCTTTGAAGTTACTACTGTGGGGATGATTACGATCCCCTGTGCCTCTGTGTGGTCCGATGTAAAGACTGACCACATTGGCGACGAATGAAATGGAGGTTCTCGCCGAAGGCAACGCGCGTCGACGAAAGGGTAAAACGCAGTGTGTTGATCGGTTGATGATTTAATTCGTACTGTAAAGTGGACGAGATTGTTCGTACTCCTTCGAGGGTTTAGGTAGAGGTACCCAAACTCTTTTGTTCCGTATACCACTTGCTGTTTTCCGTAGACCCCTTCCCTGCCTTCATAGTATTAAAATTTCCTAAATTTACTAATTTTAAATGCGTTTTTGACAGCTGGTACAGTACTTATCACACAGGCTTTTTGGTAAAGTGATCAGTTGTTAAATTGAAAAACATTTACAATCTTTTCTTCTTCATTTTCTCAACTGCTTCCAACTTCAAGCGTCCACGACATTGAAGTAGGAAGCAGTTGAGAAAGCGGCACATACCTAACTGCACATGTAGCTATTAGCGTGCTTATTCATGTGACGCGTCAATCGACATTTAATAATAATTCATGCGTCAATTTATGTAATACGACATTTACGGATCGCCTAAATGTTTATGATGACCTGCCTAAATAAGCTCCGCTAACGTGGACCCCTATTTACGTCTCTTGTAGCCCGATTATTTTGCTCGCTGACATGGACCCCTGCAATTCGAAATCGACCCCTAGGGGTCTATATAGACCACTTTGGGTATCACTGGTTTAGAGGAATATGACATTTACATCTGACTCCATTGATTATTTCGCGCGTGGCAATATTGAGCATGCGGGTAAATTTGAATTATTTTCTGGCGGCGCAGATAAATTATAATATTGTGAGGCCTGTAGAAGCAGAAGCACCGACTTTTCAAGAAGAGCAAAAATACCTAACACTAAAACCCCTCCATTGCTTCCTTATTTCGTAGCTCCGTTCGGACTCTTCGGAAAGCCGGTCACGTAGCATCTGTAAGTCGGTTTCGTCGGTATGAGTTATAAACTGGATGAGCATCGGGCCGCCCGCGGAACGACTGGGAGAAGGTGATGCATCGCTGCTATATTGCATATTTACGGTGCCGTCTCGGGAGTCTAGGCCGCGTTTTATTATCCTCCACCTCCCACCATCTCACTCCAACCTTCCTTATTGTCTCGCCTCAGCGAATATATTGAACTCCGTACGGATGTACGAACTTGCATCTAGTTTACTAATTTAGAAAAATCCTCATATTCCCTTAGGTCGTTGTGGGATCAGCTGTGAAGCGTAAGAGGTATTGGGTGATGTATTTATTATTATTATTATTATTATTATTTATTCCGTAGCCGGCGATTGGGGAGAAGGTCGCTCTCGCAGCCAATACGCTGCTGTCGGTTCCGCTGTATCTCGTACTCCATTCACGATTCGCTTCCATTCTTGACGATTTTTTGCCACGTCTGGAGCATCCCTAACCGATAATCGTTGATTTTTAAGGTCGTCTTTGATGTTATTTAGTCAGGTTTTCTTCGGTGCCGATCACTGAACTCTCCATTCTGTCGGACGGTCTCGCCAAAGAAGTTTACGTGGCAAGCGATTATCGTTCATTCGGCAAACATGGCCGAACCATCATAGTCGACGTTTTTGTACTTCTTCTTCGATCGTTGTTACTAGATCGCATCTTTCTCTAATGGTCTCGTTTCGAATTCGGTCGCGGAGTGAGACACTGAGAATCTGCCTCAAGCATCGCATTTGGAAGACTTCGAACTTTTTGAGGTCCGATTGTAGTAACGTCCACGTTTCCGATCCATAAAGAAGAATGGGAAGAACCATCGTTCGGTATAGTCGTACTTTGGTTTTGATGGTAATATTTGTTCGCTTCCATATGCACCACTTGAGCTAGGCGAATGTTGCTGTTGCCTGACCGATCCGGCTATGGACATCGACCGTCGATGCCACTTTCTTTTGGTGATGTAGATATTATTAACTGTACTTTGCGTATACCGATGTAAGACGTATGGTTATTGTGGTAGGTATACTTTGTACAAACTGTGTACTATGTATTCTCTGTAAACTAGGTTCCGCGGAGCTTAGGTGGTGTTGGGAAATTTTCAAGCTACTTTGGCCTGCCCAACACGTAGTTTTTTATAACTCCTACCCGGTAGCCTCCTCGTAGATGGACTTAACCTGTAAGTACCGCTGTGAGCTTTTCCCAGGGCTGTAAACAGCAGTCGGGCGTGGGAACTGAGCGGCTGGTGCACTGTGCGCTTTACTAGAGACGCTGCCCATTTAGCAAAAAACCGGGGGGGTCTGACGACTTATGTTGCTTAGAGAGTGGAGGTATTTGTCGATCTGACGTCATCTATGCTTGAAACGGTCCGTTTACCACCCGATCCCGAGTGACCACGACGGGCATAGGGCGCCTCTGTCCGCGATATATTCGTCTTTATTATAAAATATAATATACTTTTATTCTTTCTTGTCCTTCAGCATATACAATACGCGATGTTGAATAAATACTTCTAGAATTCAATTCAGTTGATATAAACGACATATTTATTTTGCGAAAACGGGCATGGAAAGCTATTAGGTTTCAAGGGAATAGAGCAAACCTTTATTTATATACGTATTTCCACGACATGTGACAGTTTTGTTATGTATATGTGAATTCTATAAAAAATCAAGCATGTTTAACGCAATCGCATACGAGGACCTTGTCACTTTATATCGATTCATCGTAGGCTGCCAATTCAGAGTTCCAACGCACAACATTATATAGAAGCGTAAATTATTGTAACAAGCTGCTACAAAACTTGGAAGATATAATAATAATAATAATAATAATAAAGCGCTTTATAATAACCAAAAAGCCGATCTTATGCCTAAAGTAATATTTTACAGTTAACCGTAACCTAATGGAACAACAGGTTATGCGATAAAAATAAGATAAAACTAATGTTAAATTTATAGAGGCTATTCGTGTATTTAAATCTAGCAGAAAAACAAGGTGGATGGAATAATTAATAGTTTAAAAAAACACTAAAAACACGCTTTTGGGCTATGATACGATATTCACATTCACACGGCTATGATACGATATTCCATCATGGAATGCCAGTGCCTATCTTCCGGCTTCATCATCAGACCTCGAAACCTAATCGTGGTTAAAGTTCATTCCAAGACTTTTCTAACAAGTCCACACACAGCTATGATACGATGTTCCATCATGAAGTTGCAGTTCATATCTTCCGACTCCATCATCAGATCAGTTCGACAGTACCATATTATTGTATTGTCATCAGAACTACATACAGCTGCCAATTTTCATGACGCTACGATCCTTGGAAGATGGTCAAATTAGTTACCTTAGATTCCATTACATAGTTACATACAGGTCGACCTAAAATTTATGAGCGCAAGTTTATGTATTCTTTGATCCTGCCTTTGAAGCAATAAAGCGCGGTGCTATTCTTATACGTACGGCTAAAGCATTACAGAGACGGTCTCCGCGTACAGAGAAGGAGTGCGAGAAGAAATCACTACTATGACCAGGGATCAAGAGCAATAGATTGTCCTCAGATCTCAGAGATGTCAATAATTATGTTGAATTTCAAAATCAAAATGTTCTTTATTCATATAGACATAATTAAATATTATTTTTAATTTATGTTCTTATGATGCGTCCAAGCCTTACTCCCAAGCCGTTTTGTCATTTACATAATCAGATATTGTATAGTATGCTTTTTTATACAAATTTGCTTTGATGGTAGCTTTAAACTTTTTTACAGATAGTTCTCTAATAGTATGAGGAAGTTTGTTATAGAAGCGTATACATTGTCCCAAAAAAGAATTGCTTATTTTGTGGAGACGAGTGGCACGTACAACAAGGTTATGCTTATGTCTAGTATTAACATTATGAGTGTCGCTTTTTTTTAAACTTGTCAATATTCTTGTAGACATACAACAGATTTTCGTATATATATATTGTGCTGCAAGAGTAAGAATATTTATCTTTTTGAATTTTTCTCAAAGAGAAACCCGAGGACCAAGTTTATTATATATAGCTCTTACATCACGTTTCTGAAGTATAAAGATGTTATTGATGTCCGCAAAGCTTCCCCAGAGAAGAATCCCATAGGACATAATGCTATGAAAGTAACTAAAGTATACTATTCTTGCTGTATTTACATCAGTCAGCCGCCTTATTGTTTTAACTGCGTATGCCGCAGAGCTAAGTTTTCCTGACATTTTATGAATTTGTGGGCCCCATTGTAATTTGGAGTCATTTGTTATCCCTAAAATTAGTCATTGTTATCCCTATTTAGAAAACGAACGAAACAATACTTGTTAACCAAATGTGTGTACAGTGAGTTTTAAGTTGGGGATTTATGTTATATTATTTAATTGATATATTTTAATTGGAAATTTAATGTCTGTATTTTCTACACCCTAAACAGGTTTTTTGAACACAAATATATAGTCGACGAAATACTATTTGACAAAAGTGTCGTTAGCACATTGGTACCTTTTTCACAACGATCGAGACCTTTCTCACACCTATCGTCGAATGTCTAATGGCTTGATATGGTTAGACAAAATCGCCTTGATCGCTTAATAATATGAATTATTTATACCTATCAATTTCCAATCAAAGACACTAATAATATCATTTTCTTCAGAATCTTTCAATGACAGCTGAATAAGCAATAGAATTAATTTAGGAAAAATCATTATTGTAGTAAAGAGTAATAAAATTATTAGGACGCTAGGCTAAAAAGCTAAACGATTAGGACTATTAATTAGTGAAACCCTAACAGTTCGATTTCGAAATCATTAGTAATTATTGTGTATTTTAATATATCTGTATGAAGTACACATTTTACAATTATTGTTATAATTGTAAAATCGAAATCAGTAATCACCGAATTTAACATGGTAAGTAGCTAGCCGATTAAGATTATTAATAAGTGTAACAGTAACAGTTCGATTTCCAAATCATCAGTATTTAGTGAGTATTTTAATATATCTGTCTGAAATAGACATTTTACAATTATTGTTGGGTACCTATACTGCAATATTCACTCTGATCGTTGGTGGTATAAAGTTCAAGATGTTATGATCGAACCCGGTGCAGCGGTCAGTTTGTGCCTTTAAAGCGTTTGTTAAGATGTTCCACGCAGGTAGAATCGATCTCCATAGGAAAATAAACGGTTACATTTTGTTGGGAATCACTGTTTATTTTATGACATTTTAACGACACTTTGTCAAATAATATTTCGTAGACTATACTATAACCTGTCTTCCCCCTTTTCAAAGCTCTGATAAGTGTTGAATCGATGCATCCATCTTATGTAAGCGAAGTGTGGCCGTTTGGAGTGATATATGTGTTTGTATTTCCCCGATGACTTCCGCCCCAAATGGTAGTCAACTCGACCGGCGGAAACGGTCTAATTGTCTCAATTGGCTTAGCACACGCATATTCCTACCGTCCGTCCATTCGCACCGACCACTTTGAATTATTACTGATGATTATGGACAGTGCCATGCCGCCGTAACTTTTGATCAATCTAAATCGAAACGGCTCGGCATGAAAGGTTTCACTTAATTTTAATATTTTACTAGTCAAACCGGCCTACGCTTTACTGTGGCTCAGTCTGATATGAAATTAATTGGAAACGGTGCGGTGCGGAAAGACTTTTGCCGCGCGTAGTCAAATGAAACGTGTCAAATTTTAAGGCGACATGAGACCTCAGAAAAATATCCGAAATGGGCGGACACGCGAAAAAAATAAGCAAGGTCAATTTTATTTATTTATTTATTTAACAAATCAACATTACAGTAGGTACACACCGATTCGTTGAGATGTAATATACTTAAATTTAAAGGCATTAAATATGCAAGCTGAAGCATTAAAAATAGTAAGAGTAACAGTGGTGTTAGATGCAAGACAGCTATACGTACGACAGGTCTTGATATGCTACAGGAAAGAATTCCAACGGGACAACAGCAAGCCGACCAGTAACGCCCATAGACACGACACTAGACATAAAGACAGACATATACAACCAAAAATGAGAACGACCTTTGGACAAAGACACTATATTTACCTAGCGAAAAAACTCCATAACATATTTACCACGCAATTAGGCCAAGCTACAATCATTCAAAATGACGCTCACTACAAAAGACTGGTAACATTATGGTTGTTACACTCGACGAGGGAGCACTGTGAGTCGTTAGTAACTAACGTTATTAAATAGGTGCACAGATGACTTATATTATTATTGTTATTATTATCTCATTAGCCTCATAACTGTATTCATATATCTCCCATATATATTATATCTCATTAATTTAATAAAGATTTTTTGTGTTATACAATATACACTTGTAGGATTTCCCAAGATTACATAAATTACCTATACACCCGGCAGATGAACGCAGTACTAAATATCACCTCAATACAGGCTCTGCCTAGTGAGGTGATAAAATCCCGCCGAAGCCGCACCTTTAATAAATTTCCAGGGTTCACATTTTGTATGTACGACTAAATCATGTAAAATATACTATAGGAAATTAATTCATGTAATACTAGGGATAAATAAAATAAATAAAAAAAAAAATAAAAAAAACAAAATTAATTAAAAAACAATAACAAAACAATCGATCTTATTCTAGCATAAACAGATAGTTCCATACCCATAACTTGAAGAGATGTGGGCTCGCAGTAAAAATATCCAGGTCTAACGCTGTCGAACGCGCATTTATATGTCGCAAGGCATGCGTAAGGAGACTCCATCGACTTAATTTGGTACGCGAGGACGGCTCCGCAAATAGAGTGTGTGACCGAGCTCTAATATAGTTATCCGGAACAAAGAGACAAATCTTCGCTATCATGCTAGGATTATCAACTTTGTCCCGGACCAGCTTAAAAACGTAGACCATGGTGAGCATTTCTCTAAGCAATTTAAGGGAATTATAGCCCACCATGCCTAGTAAAAAAATTGTACGGTTAAACCAAAAAAAATCCAGCGTTAAAGAACCATCAGGCACGGATGACACGTCTGCCTGCGCCGGCGACCAGGCGCATTTTAAACTTCCTATTGCAACGCTAGTACAGAATAACTATCTTTACGTAGTGGTGGTATAAGGGTGTTAATGGCAAAGCAAATTTAGCAGAACTCTCAGAGAGCTCTCACGTTTTAATTAATTGTAATTAATGTTGGGCATAAATAAATAATGTGAATTAACGCGACCCTAGAGAATTAACCAGGCAATGTAATGAAATTAAAAAAAAACACACTTACCGCTTACATTATATGTGTAATCGCCCCTAATACTTTTCGAAGTCAGTTTAAAGCATTAATGTCCAAGGCATTGACCAAATTTTTTGCGTCCACATTTTAAATTGGTTCCTTATCGAGGGATTCGCTTAGATTTTTTTTTAAATTTATGCTTATATATTTTTTAAAAGTCATAAAACTAAAATTCTTCAGATATGGTTATTCCCAGGCAACATGTCGCCTTAAGTAAATTTTCTACTTTCTATTTTCTATGGCTATTTTCCCCGACTTTAACTTTGCGAGCACAAACATACGCAGGCGGATTTTTTATTTATAAAGAAGGTAAATGTATGAAAGATATACAAAGGGTGAAGGAAAACCACTATGATGCTTGGTTTACGGTAACTGACTTTTATTTATACGGCATTTTCTGTGGAATTTGAGCGACAGGAGATGCTCTAGCGAATTGTAGTTGTCAAGCGGTATATTTGCTTGATCAAGCACGTGCAAAAGATTGCTTAACCCATTCCAGCCTACTGGGTATTTAAATACCCAAAAAAGTGTTGACACCTAAAAAAATCTAGCGTGGAATAGGTGAGAGATATCGCTGCATTTTGTTTCTTTTTGTAAAGGCATAGAATGGGCCTAAAAAATAAATAATAGAACAGTATAATTTTCAGCGGTTTACCTTTGTTATTTTACAGGTAAAAGTCACGTTTTTTTTTCGTCTGGAAATGCTCAGGAAAAGTGCTGCCAAATATAGGGAAATGGGGAAAACTGAAAACGCTCACCCATACCAGATAGCTTAAGATGTCCTCTATGTAATTAAGAAAAACCAAAAGCGATATGTCAATAGACCTGGCTGTCAAACCAGGTCTAATCAAAATGGTACTTTAAATACCCAACAGTCCATGGTGTATACCAAAAATATCTATTTTTTGCAATATGGAAAATGATCTTTTGGAGGGAATAAAATCTCATTTAAATCTGAATCGCTGTTATTTTCTTGAGGAAACATAAAGGGATATGTTATTTAGCCTTAGCAATCTTCATATTATCTGATGCAACACCGTTGTGGTAATCCAGGAAGCAAGAAGCGAGTTGCAAGTTAGCCTGGCCCTTCAAGCAACCATAATCAGTTTTGTCACCGCATTGCAGACAACGGCGACGTGGATTGAGTTTTCCGATAAAATGATCGATACCATCGTAACGCATTACCAGTTGTGCCCCGGAAGTTGACGTTCTACCCGGATGATGATAATTGTTGTTCTACCCGAAATATGACAATAACCATGTGTTTGCGGCAAGGTGTGGTAACCGGTTATATACAACACGCCCAAAAATGTTTTCATTTCTCCAATCGATGCAATGAGTAATTGACAATTGTTGGCCGCAGCATATTGGTTGGTGGAAGTGACCAACAGGTTCAACACGTCCTCGTCGATGAATATTTCCCAAAGCTGCACAGGATTCATGGCACCAATATGTTGATAAAACGCTTTGTATGAAGTGGCCGTATCATCAAATTGATAATTTTGCAACCGATACCATTTTGGTTTTATTGCTTCATCGATTATGGATCGCTTCGGTGCCTTCCTTGAGTTCAGTGTTGATTTACGACCACGACCACTAGATGTTGAAGCCACTGGCGTACCATCTTGTTCTTCTTGTTCAAGGTTGGGTTCATTTACGACATCTGTATCATCATCACCACAGCCCGATGGCATATGTTCGTTCGTATCATCGTAATTACATTCGATTTCGAATTGTCCGGCAATCTCACGAGGCATCTCCAGTTCATCGTGCAACAATTGAATATTGTCGTCTAATTCTTCACTGTCACTAACAGAATCTACCGCATCGGGTAGTGTTATGACGATATTAATGGCGTATGCGTATTGGCCAAAGTTATATTCTACATCACAATCTCCATCAGACCAATTATCCAAAATAGCATGCAGCTCGGTAGCAGTAAGAACTTTCTTTCGACTATAATCATTCTGAATCTTTACGAATCAACGCTGTCAGGTTGTTCTTTATACAAATAATAACCTTAAAATGCACACGGTATGTGTTAAAAGACATATCAAAGTGAAAGCAGTTACTATTTCTTCTTCTTCTTTATTACATATTATATGGCAATCCACCCAAGTGTAAGTGATTTATGCCAGTCGTCAAAACTAACACACCAAAGCCTGTCGGGTATTTAAATACCCATGTCATATATCAGGTGTGTTGACAGGTAAAAAAAAAATTTTTTTTGCTGTCAACTTCTATGGTCCCCTGGACACACATATCAAAATTTCATCAAAATCGTACGAGCCGATCTATGGGCAGTCTTTAATGGGTTAAGGGAATACCGATGTATAGTATCCTCTAGAGCAGTGTTTTTCCACCTTTTTTAGATCGCTACCCTCTTTTTGGTAAAAAGAAAACAAATTCTTACGAGACCCCCCTTAGACTGTTACTTAGTTCTCCTGACCCCCTTAACCTCTTTTACAGCTGTAACTGTAAGCATTCTGTTTTTTTTTGTGTGAAAACAATTGAGAAAACCACATTAGTTTTAACTGTCTTTATTTCAAAGCTGTATAAACCTGTTTCCCTTTTAGATTAAAATAAAGTTTTATAAGAGGAATAGTAAAAAACAAATTATTTTATTATTTGATGCTAGAATATTCCGGGATTTCCATATATATATACTTGCTGTATACTAGTCCTTGCTGTTATTCGCGAGGTACTTAGCATCTCAGTGGCTCGTGCCAACAAGGGTTCCACAGTATCCTCCAAACCCCCAATACAGTTTGTGCGGGTTGGCTCTAAAGGCAAAAAACATCTCACTGCAAAACCTTTCTTAATAATCGAGAAAGCTTCAGATTGGATTATTGAAGTCGATTCGGTCTCTAAGCAGTATAAATTCCCTGAAAGTCTCGGATGCACAGACCTGCGTCCAGATATAACTCTTTACTCTCTATCTCAGAAAACGGTCCTTATCGTAGAATTAACTGTTCTATGGGAATCAAATATCCCAAAAGACCACGAGTACAAATTAAATAAATACCATGATCTCGCAAATGCCGTCACCCGGAACGGCTTCACTGTTCACCTTCACGCGGTGGAAGTAGGCGCTCGTGGCCTGCCAGCTAAATCTTTGTTTCACCTTTTTAAAGATCTTGGTCTCTCCAGGAAAATAATCAACTCCTTTCTAGAAAAATTATCTAAAACCGCGATTTCTGCATCTCAAATTCTATGGCTCCGAAGGGGGAGTGAATGGGTGGTAAGGTGAACGCTCACATTTGGCAAGACAGCTATCCTAAACCTACCACAGCCGGTCGTTAGTCCGAAATCCACCGTTCACCTCCCAGAAGTGTAATAATTATATATGATGGGCCCGGTTTTTGGTCGGTGAATTCCATGGCAGCTCCGTTTGTATTTTATTTTATTCATCTCACGAGTATGTCTCAAAAGTAATCTGCCAAATTGCAATGCAACAAAAAACCGCTAAATTGATTCATGTTAATAGCTTTGATTTATTAATAATGTAATTCTACTATCTCCCTTTTTTCCATAATAGTCGCACTGTGGGACGAGGTAATATCCGTACAATAACTCGCCTTTATGTTAATCCGTTTCCACTGCAATAAATCTGCAACATATTAACACACTTCCCTTTCAGTATGATAACGCCTTTTATGCGAGGCATATAAATTGAAACACTGTGCGGGGTTTATAATGGATATTTTATAAAGAAGGGCGGAAATGGTTGGCGATATTTTTTTTCTTACGACTTATTTTTTTTTGAAATGGTTTTTCTTTCAAACCGCAAGTTTTGTTTCTTATCGAGTTTATTAATTCTTATGATTTCTTTTGTGCTATGACTATTTTTCATAAAAATATTTTGAGTAATCGGCCATTCCGAATCAGTCATTTCGAAAAGGGCATTTGGGGCACTTTTTCAGAAATGGCTTTTTTGGGGGAATTCAAATCTTTACACCTCAACGCATGTTCAAATTAAATATAGAATCTACACCTAGTATAGTTTCGAAGATATACGAGTTGCAATTTGGTACTTTTGTTTATTTATACCTGCTATCGAACTCCTTAATATGTAAAAAAAAAAGTGTTTTGGCAACTTTTTTAAAAAGGAAATACACAGAATATTCGAGACTTAAAATCCTTTACATTATAATATCGCGTTCCAATTGACGTCAAAAGCTGCTTTTGCTATATGGAGATAGCTTAGTCATTTTGAAAACGGTATGTAGACATTCCAGTCATTTTGAAAAGGGCATATTTTCAGATATTACTTATTTTTTTTACTAATTAATTGAACGATATGAAAATATATAAAATGCAACAATAAACTAAGTAAATTATGTTGTTAAGCTATTGCATAGCTTTTATCGCGGGCCTAGCCCAGCGCGGCGACCGAATGAAGAAATTTCTTAACGAAAATTAATGATTTTAAACTGATAATTACGTCTTTAAACGAGTACTGCTTACGATTCGAAAAAAATATATGTTAAACAAGAACATTTTCCTAATATTCTTAGCTTTGAATATTTTAGATTTTGTTTATATTACATAGTTTAATTAATTTGTGAAATTAGGTCTAACCGAACACAAAAACGACTACTACGCAAATACTATCTGGCGTATTACTATGAAACCTGCACCATTTTAAAGATAATTTAATTATCTATCTTTTTATCTACGATTTTTTTCGAATAATCCGTTTTTTTTGCTTTATCGAATAAAAAAATCGTGCGCGGCGCTCTATCGGAAGACGTTTAAATTATTCCGAATCATTTGCTTCCGCAGCCGCAAATGATACGGAATAATTTCAACGTTTTCCGATAGAGCGCAGTTATCTGATATCAGAAAAAAACAAATAAAATAAATAAATAAATAATTATAATTGCATAAGTTGTTAAAAATGCTATGCAATAGCTTTACCGCGGCAGTCCCCGAGTGCCACACTTCTTTTTTTTGGATATTTTTTATTAAACAATTTCTGGTTATTTAAGGCTAGAAACAATTTTTTATATCTCCTAAAAAAAATATTTTTTCTCATTTTGAAATTATTGATTCAATTAAAGAAAGAGCCGAAAATCAACGCCGATCTATGACATATCACTGATCGCTCTCTAAGTCCTCTTCTTTTATTAGATTTATTTCTATTATGATTTTTTTTCTCAATAAAAAACAAAATATTATTAGGGCATTTTGTCGGGGTGGAAACCACTATGGTCGAAAATAGGTCGTAATTGCTGAAGTGTGGGCACGCCTATTTAATGTACCTTTGTAGGCTGTTGGCTGCTTGTAATCTTAAGAATCCTTTGGTATTGCCATTGTTTATATAGGTTTTTAAGCTATTGCATAGCTTTTATCGCGGGACTAGGCCAGCGCGGCGACCGAATGAAGAAATTTCTTAACGAAAATTAATGATTTTAAACTGATAATTACCTCTAAACGAGTACTGCTTACGATTCGGAAAAAATATATGTTAAACAAGAACATTTTTCTAATATTCTTAGCTTTGAATATTTTAGATTTTGTTTATATTACATAGTGTAATTAATTTGTGAAATTAGGTCTAACCGAACACAAAAACGACTACTACGCAAATACTCTCTGGCGTATTATTATGAAACCTGCACCATGTTAAAGATAATTTAATTATCTATCTTTTTATCTACGTTTTTTTCGAATAATCCGGTTTTTTTGCTTTACCGAATAAAAAAGTCGTGCGCGGCGCTCTATCGGAAGACGTTTAAATTATTCCGAATCATTTGCTACCGCAGCCGCAAATGATTCGGAATAATTTCAACGTTCTCCGATAGAGCGCAGTTAACTGATATCAGAAAAAATAAAATAAATAAAATAAATAAATAATTATAATTGCATAAGTTTTTAAAAATGCTAGGCAATAGCTTTACCGCGGCAGTCCTCGAGTGCCACACGTATTTTTTAGATTGTTCAAGCCGTACTATGCTTTAGAAGCTACCATTTTACTATGAAACGAAACGTGTAGATGGCACTAGTTTCAATAACTTACTAATCTTCTCTTACGTAACCCATTAGATGGCGTTCTAAACTCGCCTATGCTCAAAATAATAATAATAAAAGAATAACAAATGAATTTTCAAATAGCTCTTACTATGTTTATATTATTTACATAACGATTTAAATAATATTAAAGCCGCTGATCTTATTTTTTATTTTATGTTATTTCTTGTACTTCCCTTCTGGCATAAATATTTTGTATAAACAATATTTTAAATAATAATTAAAGAAAGGGCTGAAAATCAGTGCCGATCTGTGATATATCCCTGATCAGTTTCTCAGTAAGAATAAAATAATCTGATCATGATCAGATTGACTAATAGATCAGAATGACATTTAATCTTCTCGTATTATTTCT
Source organism: Micropterix aruncella (assembly GCA_944548615.1). NCBI lineage: Eukaryota > Metazoa > Arthropoda > Insecta > Lepidoptera > Micropterigidae > Micropterix > Micropterix aruncella. Next base: position 19,990,897 of record OX155970.1, on the reverse strand, counting down.
GTGATGTAATCAGCCTGTATACAAATGCGATAGATGGCACTAATAATGTAAGGTTATTGCTGTTATTACTAACTATTCTGTCATTTATACAGAACCATTCATGATGAATATTTTTATAGTTGGCTAAATAAATTGCTATTATACACAATCGATAAGGACACAGCAAAATTCTAGCCACATAATTGACGATTTTGGCGTTTTAGTAGTCTAACTGTTCCAGACATGCATTGCGTATACCACCCAGAAAATCAAATTTGGAAACGACGTTTGATATGTCGGAAAAGGCCTTGAAACTTTATGCTTCATACATTATGTATGAAGCGTAATAGAACCGTGTCCTTGTTTGGCTATTATTGCACTGTAGAAGATCGTTATTAAAGGAGCTCACGTATTTTTTTCTCAGTGTAATTCCCCGTTCGCATTAAAATATCTCCCTTACACAATATCCTACCTTCCTTCTCTCCTTACTCCCTGAGGTTATTCCACCTTGAACCTTTTTTGCATGCGCTGCTGCGCGGATACCTTCCTCTCCGGTACTTTTTCGTAATCAACCGTCTCGCATTATATGAATATATATTATGTATGTTCAGATTGGTCTTATCCTTGCGTGTTTCCTTTGCAATAAATTTCCCAAAGCCGCCCCATCATTTCCTATTTTCCATACAATGCTGCAACGAAAGAAACAACGTATTACGGTATATTATATAAAGAAAACGATAGATTGGCCAAACGTAGGAATACAATTTTAATACTTTGGATGGACTTAATAATTTTTGGATATATACAGATATACAGAATAAAGTATATAATCTTCATATCGTCGATCTATATGTTCATAACTAGGGTTGTCGACTACAGCGGGCGAGCCCGTCACCTCAGGAGGTTTTAACGTTTAGTCGTTCTATCTCCCTAGAGTGAGCGCAGAAGAGTTGAGGACAAAAACATTCCACCGTTTAGCTAAGCCACAAGCCCGTAAGAGGCCAACGCCTTAACCGCGAGATAGCCAAGAGTGTTACCCGGCGCTCACGCCCTTACTTCCAATTGTGACCAGATTACTCCAGTCTCCCGATTGGTTACGAGTTCGAGGTCGCTAGAGATGTACATATTGAGATGTCAACCACAACGGGCGAACCCGTCACCGCAGGACGTTTTAACGATTCATCGTTCTATCGACCGTGCAGTGAGCGTAGAAGACTTTGGACATTACAAATCCGACGTCTAGCTACGCCACAACCCGCAAGAGACCAACGCCTTTACCGCGAGATAGCCAGTAATGTTACCTGGCGGGCCGACACTCGCGCCCTTGCTTCCAATTGTGACCAGATTTCTCCGGTCTCTCGATTGGTTCCGAGTTCGAGGTCGCTTGCGCGGTCCTCTTCCTTACGAAGCGGTGAAACGGTGTACACCGAATCTATCGCGGACCTATCTCGCGGTTAAGGCGTTGGTCTCTTACGGGTTGTGGCGTAGCTAGATGGTGGACTGTTTTGTGCCAAGTCTTCTACGCTCACTGCAGGGAGATAGAACGACTAATCGTTAAAACTTCCTGTTGTGACGGGCTCGCCCGCTGTAGTCGACAACCCAAATTGTTAGTCAGAGTGCACAGTCGATTGGCTTACGCCGCACGGTACGCAGACGGTCCAGGAGCGCCAGAATTTTGATTCCCAGGGGAAACTGACCATACGGCCAGAGTCCTACCCGGGCTCGCACTTCATGCGTGGAGGCCGTCGGATAGGTGTTGACCCGTGAGTGTGACCAACCCTGAACAGAATGGGTCTTCGTGGCCAACTCAGCAAGGGCCCATTAACTCCCAGGGCCCGCAAGCAATTATTTTTTTAAAATTTTGTCCTATTTATTTACACAACTAAAAATAACTGGTGAATTAAGTTATTAAGTTTTTTCCATGTCCTGAAAAGTTTGCCTGTTTGCGTGTACTGTCACATAATAATATAGAGCGACGATATAGGCTATTTTATATTAATCTGTTCAATTTTGTTTTCATGGAGAACACAATAGATTCAGGTAAATAAGTATATGCAATATTGGGTGCTGCGTAAGTTAAAAGTATAACAGTGATACATATATTAAATAGGCTAAGAAAAAATCGATGCTATGTCCTCGATAAGTAATATCGATTTTGAAAATATATTAGTTCAAGTCTAAATATTTTCAGATAAATATGCTATATCTGTCGATAAGTAGGCAATTAAATTAAATAAAATTTATTTGTTTGGAAAACATTTAAGGTATATTAAATAGCACAACATAACACGGATTTACCGCGTGAAGTTTGTAGCATCCGACGTTTCGGCGATGTTGAAACCACCGTTGCCCGGAGTAGACTGAAAAACTGTCAATGGGCATACGTTGTTCTGCGGGTATACAACCGTGCGCGGGTGGATAACCTTCTGTACTCTGAAGGGTAATGTACAAACAGTGAAAGAATTCCTTGGTTATCTATGTACACTCCATATAACCAAAAATTAGAATCTCCTATAAAGTAGAAAAGGACGGATCTGGATTTTTTGGATGGCAAAGTGACGAGGAAAAGTACAATATTCTCGGATATATAGTATACATTCGTTTTATCTTATTTATAATGTGAGACATCCGCGATAGTCTTTGATTCTATAATATCATCACATATATTAATAATTTAAAAAATCAATCAGATAACATCGATATAAAACATGAATTTTAAAACTTATGATTATAAACCAAAATACTATAACTTGCACCTGAAAATTAATAATTTGCTTACGTGAACTATAAATTTGCATTAATTATTGTCTTTCCTTCCAAAAGTTGAGTTTTGACGATGCTTAAATACATTGAAGAACTACTGCATAATGTGGGTTAAAACCGAATTTATCGCGTGAATTTTAAAAAAAATTATTTAGGTAAGTAACAGAATGAACTTATAATTAGATACAAAATTCTTTAAAAATACGTGTGGCACTCGGGGACTGCCGCGGTAAAGCTATTGCATGGCATTTTTAACAATCTGTGCAATTATAATTATTTCTTTATTTTATTTTTTTCTGATATCAGATAACTGAGCTCTATCGGAAAACGTTGAAATTATTCCGAATCATGTGCGGCTGCGAAAGCAAATGATTCGGAATAAATTAAACGATTCCGATAGAGCGCCGCGCACGAATTTTTTAATCGATAAAGCAAAAAAAACAGATTATTCGAAAAAAATCGTAGATAAAAAGATAGATAATTAAATTATCTTCAAAATGGAGCAGGTTTCATAAAAATACGCCAGATAGTATTTGCGTAGTAGTCGTTTTTGTGTTCAGTTAGACCTAATTTCACAAATTAATTACACTATGTAATATAAACAAAATCTAAAATATTCAAAGCTAAGAATATTAGGAAAATGTTCTTGTTTAACATATATTTTTTTCGAATCGTAAGCAGTACTCGTTTAGACGTAATTATCAGTTTAAAATCATTAATTTTCGTTAAGAAATTTCTTCATTCGGTCGCCGCGCTGGCCTAGGCCCGCGATAAAAGCTATGCAATAGCTTAAAAAACATGTTCTTATGCCGATTATAACTTACGCCGTTCGAAATTATTAGAAAAATATTTTACAAACTAATTTATGAAACAAAAAATACAATACATCCGTAAATATTTATTAATCAAATAACCGCAAAAGTTGTAGAGTTAACCGAAAACATATAAACTTATACAATATAAATTCAAAATAAGTAATTGGGAATACATATATAAGTTATATTGTAGTTATAAATACATATTACAAATCAATAATTACTGCCAATTGACGCTGCAGCTTCAAGGGCGGTTCGTACTGCTGATTTGAAGCTAATTTTGTTTCTACTAAAATACATATAAAGCCCTGTGAATTTATCATTATACGTACGTGGCAATCGGTTAAGCATTGAATTGCTCGTATAGTTAGAATGCCGTCTCATGGGCTCGAATAACTGTATAGATCGGGTTTTACGTTGCGGCACCTTCAGAGCGATGCTCGAAACGCTGGATAGCCCTATCCAGCGTCCCATTGACGATGTCATGTAGCGCAGTCATATCCGCAGCAGTTCGCCGATCCTCAAGCGACAGCATATTAAAATGCTGTAGTCTATCACGGTAAGAGTCAAATGCGAGATGTTCGCGTCGGGCTGTGCACCGGATGAAACGTCTTGTAGCACTCGACGTTTCGGCGATGCTGAAATCGCTGTTGTCCAGGGTAGACCGTTGTCCAGTCTACCTTAGACAACGGCGGTTGCAACATCGCCGAAACGTCGGGTGCTACAAACTCACGCCGTAATTTCGTTTTATCCTATTTACAATGCCAAACAACCGCGCTAGTCTTCGATTGCATACTGAATAAATGCCGATGCTTTCTACGATATGACAGTTGTCGTTGTTGTTCTATCGAAACATACTTTTTTCGAATGAATTTTCTGTGCGTTTAGCTATTTGCGGTGGCGTACTTGAACAGTACGCCTGTCTCGATTTTCATACCCGAGTTGGGTTATCTACCCTATTTTTTTACCTTATGAAGCGGCTTCAATATGGCGCTTACTTTTATGATTTTTCGTCGTGGCTCTATTGTTATTTATTGTTGACGCTGGATGACTTTGATTAGAATTATAAATTTTAAATAATACATTGTTACATACATACTCAATATTGCAAAAGACCATAGACTCAGTAACTTAAGGGTCTTACAACTTCACTTTGGTTGGCAACGGGCGAGTTCAAAGCCCGAGGAGATATATAGCTGACACACTTTGTGGCAAGTATAAGAAATGAGTCGCCATTAATGTGTCAAGTAAATATTCAACCTCAGGCGACACGATACCTGGGAACGATCATATCTGAGGAATTTTAGTTTTATGAGTTTTTTGAAAAATATAAGCATTAATTAAAAAAAGTTTCTAAGTGAATCCCTCGATAAGGAACCAATTTAAAATTTAGACTCAAAAAATTTGCTAAATCCTTTACATTATAATACTTCAATCGCAGCGCTAGCACAGAATAACTATATTTACGCAGTTGTGGTATAAGGGTGTTAATAGCAAAAGCATATTTAGCGTAACTCTCAGAGCGCTCTCACGTTTTAATTAATTGTAATGAATTTAGGACCTAAATAAAAGATGAGGCTAGGTGCTGCCTTAGAGAATTAACCAGTCAATATAATGAAATTATAATAAAACACACTCACCGCTTATATTGTAGGACTAAACGCGCCTGAAAGTTTTCGAAGTCAGTTTAAACCCTTAATGTCCAAGGCAATGAGCAACTTTTTTGAGTCCAAATTTCAAATTAGTTCCTTATCAAGAAATTCACTTAGAAGTTTTTTAAAATTAATGCTTATATTTTTCAAAAAAATCATAAAACTAATATTTCTCAGATATGGTCGTTCCCAGTTATCATGTCGCCTCTTTTTTATGATGTTTCATTTTTAACCTTCTTACCTTATACTACCAGGTATCGTGTTTAACCTTCTTACTTTTATTATTTCATTTTAAAATATGTTATTTTGCGTCTTTCCTATATCAGCTGTCCAAAGCAAAAAATCAAATTAAATCATAATTTACGAGAATTAATGCAGATTAAAAATATTTGATTGTTACAAAATAACTGGGTCATGAATAAATACTAATTTTAGACAGCGATAAATTGTAACGTCAAAATTGGAACATTTTATAATATGTGAAATATACTTGTACTCCTTGAAAAAAAGTAGATGTATGAAAAGTATTTCTATTTACGTATTGTATTATGTAAGCCTAATCATTTTTCCACATTTTATTTTCTAGTGCGGTTCAATTCACTACAAAGTAGTGCTGAAGCACTTGAATAATGTACAATGCGCGAGCACTTCGGCTTCAGACAAAGCTGGATTAAAAATGAATGTACTGCTGAAGTGGACGGTCTAGTTATAAAGGGATTAAAACTCGTCACTTCTCCTCATAGTAAAAATATGACTAAGCCCTGCAGAAAATTAAAATTTATATTGGAGATTGGTTCAGCGCAAAGGTGCTTGGCTGGATATTGGTAATCCAAAAAATGTGTCCTGATACACTAGACGTCACTTACTAATTTTATTCCTTAAACTTAAAAACTTTACTGACTATTAGAGACTATTAGAGACTGTTATTGTGAATGCTTATTTATGAGTGTCATTTATGTTGATGCAGTTCGTGTGAAAAGCGGCTTGTAAAAGGGTTTTAATGTACTTATTTTTAAATTTATTTACAATATTTTCACTAATAATAACACTATCAAATCTATATCATCAATCTGTGCGGGACCACCCCTCACTTGACTCCAAGTTGTTCGGTGTTAGGTGGTGGTATCAACTTACGAGTTAACTCCGTATTGAAAGGCGGTTTTGAGTGAAGCAGGAGGTATTTATTAAATCGATTGAAAGTTTAATATTGCCAGTTATAACGCTTCCCGAACAGGTTATGTCGTTGCGAGTGCATTGATGCCCGACTACAGTTACGAGGGTATATGGATGAGGATTGTATTTGTGCTCCTAGTATCTTGTACTGGGCACGGCTCGAGTTCGCGGGATTGCATACTGATGCTTCTTGACTGGGAAAGATAAGGAAAGGAAACCAAGAAACCAGACTCGTTGAGCGACCTCGTGAGAGGGGTACCGAGTATGCCGTCGCAACCTTGGGGGAGGTGATCACTTGAGGAATGATACTTTGGTTGCTTTTTCGCCGGTTTATATAGGCCGGGAAATGATGCAATCCGAAGTATTCCGAGTAAAAGTATTGTTTCATCGTGCTGGTTTCGTCAGTGTATTTCACTGGAAATCGATGCATTTGTTGATTGCATGTAACGGTACTTAAGGGCCGTTACAGATATCTTCTTCCTCATCCTGATTTGGTCCACTCATGGGAGTAGGCATCTTCCATCTTCTTCCATGCCTGTTTGTCAGCTGCTGCCCTCAGCCAGTCGGTCCTTACTGATTTTCTGATGTCGTCCAGCCATCGTAGTTGTGGTCTACCTACGCTTCGTTTTGTGGTTCCTGGTCTCCACTGGACAAGCCTCTTTGGTCACCTCGAGTCATGTCCTGCCCAGCCCCACTTCAGCCTGGCAATACGCTTCATGACATCTATTACTCCCTTGCGCCCTCGTATTTCTTCATTGTGCACTCTGTCACGGAGACTGATGTCACAGTATACCAGACAGTAGCTTCTCTTAAAACAAAATTGAAATCAAAGCGAATACGTCACGAGTCGTACGGGCTCGGATATGGTCGCCAGATGTTTTGCTACTCGGCCTAGGCAGATATCCGAGTGTTTGAAAAGGTCGGCAGCCATTACCTGCCCGTAATGCGTACCGTTCGCGTTCGTCGTGACGAACCCCTCTGCCCACATGCCTCGCACCCTCTTCCCGCATTGCCTTGTAGCTCGAGAGTAAAGCTACTGGGTGGTATAATATGCTGATGTCCCGCATTGCTCTCCGCCTTATCATCAATACTCTTATTTATATTATATACTTACACTGTTCAAAAAGGAGATAGTAGTAATAAATCGAATGACCACCCAATTGCTACCCTATCAAATTTTGCCAAAATTCCTTTACAATAAACTGCCTTCAATAAAGTCTATAATTTTTAATAGAAATGTAATATTTTTTCGGTAATTCAAGACAATTCTAGAAACAGTGTATCCACAACGCTAGCTAGCTTATACGCAAACATTTTACTGTTTTGTAAGAATATAAAAAATGCTTTTGGGATTATATTATTATTATCATTAATAATAATATTTGACTAACCAAAAACGCGAGCTTATTGCCTAAAAGCAACATCTTACAGCTAATCCTAATCTAATGATAGAACTAGATATACATAATAATTGATTTATTTATTTATTTATTTAAGAATACTACTATGAAACATTGATTTTGCTTACAAAAATAACAGGAACCGAGTGGAAAAACCTAAACCATTTGCTTATTTGATTCTGTCACCCAGCTGGGACTAGCACGTTCTAGGGTGGACAGGACTCTAATATTACAATTAATTATTTAAAAGTTTTACTAAAATGCTAATAACACTAAATTGCCCTAAAATGTGGCCGTCAAAAAAAAACATTATAAAAAAATCTTAAAAGATAATGTTATAAATAAAATGCAATTCCATTATATAATCGGCAATAAATATAATATATAATTCGAATAAATAGAGAATGACAAACCGAATAGTCTTAAAACTAAAATAAAGAGAAAGAAAAAAAAACAAGCTGTACTACTAGCTATATTTCTTTCTAATTGACTAATGCGGTCTTTTACTTAAAATCATATATATTTATATATATTTGCGTTTATCCATATTCATTTAAAATACTGAACACTATTTAAAGCATAATCAAATGTGTACTGTTATTAAGTACCTAATCAAAACAACGGGAAATAATTAAAATATAATACAAAAAAACAGATCGTTTGTAATTTGATAATTATGATAATTAATCGTAACGAATGAAATACCAAAAAATAGTAATACGAATAGTCAAAGTTTATAATAATAGTAAAGGAAAATATTTAATTATGTAAAATATCTGGATTTTTCAATTTTTGAATCAATCAATCAATCAATCAATCAATTTTCAATCTGGGTATCATGTTTAGAACCAGGAATTAATTTTAGTTTTGAAAGAAGACTTAGACAAATACAATTTTAGTCCTTCGTCTAGCATATTGAATCTAGCACCTGAAGTTTTCGTCTAGCGTTTTTATACTTGTATATTATATGAAAAGTTATTATTGGAGTGGAATTATGTCGGAATTAGAGGCGCAGTATGTAGTTGGTAAAAGTCTTATGTAATTGACTGAGAATAATACGTTAAAATTGTAGATTTACTTCAACAGCTATAAAGACGGTACGATCCGGACAAATACAAGAATATTCTGTTATTCGTAACATATTTTAATGAACTATCTTATTCGCCGACGATAATTCTATCCTGATTGATGAGCAGACTAAACATGAAGTGAAAAACAGTCCTACTAGAAATAGTGGATTGGTTGGGCTCGAAAAATTAAAATGATAATACGGAAAAGACACAAGTGAATACATTAAAAAAGAATTAAAAACACGAATTCCGTTACAGAAAATGACATAATTGTACTCATAATTATTTTTATTACGGTTTTTTTATGAAATGTTTTGGATTTATGTGTTATCCATATAGACATATGTAAATTTCCGGAATTAACTCAATCAGACCCTTCATTTGACACTAAAAACCATATGTTCATGTAAATTTATTGACATTTGCACTTTTGGACATTTAGACTACTGCTTACTTGATATTTTGTACATTTAAGTTACTATATGACACTCAAGATGACAACGATTCCAACAATACCACACACTTCTAAATCAGCTCAAGCGTTTAGAAGCCGCGGTGGATTAAAATAACGAAAAACATACACAGATTTACTCTGAATATATTACACTCCCTTTTTGTTGAGCAGTCGTGTAAAAATGTAATTTATTTCATTTTTACGAAGCGCAAAAATGGCAAATCGTAATAAAACATAACGTTGATATTATCGAGAAAGTGCAAACATTCAATCTGCGATTATAGGCGATTGTAATTTTATCGTCGAAGCTGTATATGGCTTTTTATAAAAATCGTCTATATTAACATTTACCTTCCTATATGTCCAGCAAGCCTGACAATTTGTAGAGGACGTTAGCGGTATTTCAGTATGTACAATCAAGAATACGGGACTTTACATGACGAGAAAGAAAAATGCACCCAAAAATTTATTTTTATTTAAAATACTATATAATTCTTTTAAAATGTACAACCATCTTCCTACAATCCACCATACATACCAGTCTACCTACCTATATGCAATTTGCAATCTACCTGAAAAATTAAAAACATGGAATCGAAAAGGCTGAAGTGATAAAATACTATATAATTCTTTTAAAATGTACAACCATCTTCCTACAATCCACCATACATACCAGTCTACCTACCTATATGCAATTTGCAATCTACCTGAAAAATTAAAAACATGGAATCGAAAAGGCTGAAGTGATAAAATACTATATAACTCTTTTAAAATGTACAACCATCTTGCTACAATCCACCATACATACCAGTCTACTTAACTATATGCAATTTGCAATCTACCTGAAAAATTAAAAACATGGAATCGAAAAGGCTGAAGTGATAAAATACTATATAATTCTTTTAAAATGTACAACCATCTTCCTACAATCCACCATACATACCAGTCTACCTACCTATATGCAATTTGCAATCTACCTGAAAAATTAAAAACATGGAATCGAAAAGGCTGAAGTGATAAAATACTATATAATTCTTTTAAAATGTACAGCTATCTTCCTACAATCCACCATACATACCAGTCTACCTACCTGTATGCAATTTGCAATCTACCTGAAAAATTAAAAAGATGGAATCGAAAAGGCTGAAGTGATATCTTTTATATAAAAGCTACGACTCATTAAAATAACATTTCTCATAATTATATCCCTAATGTTTCTGGTAATATTGAGAATGTTTAACATAATTATTTATATTTTACACACCATTAATATAATTTAAATTGCAAAAAAATATACAGAAAACAAACGACAATATGAAAACAACATAATTAACCTCTTTGGGTAATATTTATTTTTGATTTAAAGGTAACTTTATGGTGATTATTATGATTATACATTATATTATTATTATGAATTCATTAATCAACTCCTTTATTATATATCTTTTATTGGATTCCTACTGGTTCTGTGCAGCTTCGGTGGTGATGGTCTTCTTTGTGTTACATTACTCGGACCAACTCATGTTTCAGCTCCCATCCGGTATCCCCTCAAAGAGGGACTTGGCCTAGAAAGGCGCCACGGATCCACTATAAATTTAGTCTATGGTTTATTTATTTATTTATTTAAAGCAATGTACATAATAAGCAACAAGCGTAACAAATTATATATAATATCTACACTTAAATAAAACCCACAGCAAGTTGTGTCACGCTTATAGTGAAGATCGGTCCCATGTCGCCCAACTAAGTATGAACACTTGTTCTAGGGCAGACATATTAAACAAATACTAGTTTAAAAAGAAAACATAATCAAAAAAAAAAAAAAGTAGTTTAAACAAAAAGAAAAAAAAGCGAAAATGGAAAAAAAATATTGAATTAAATAAAAATATGCATAAAAATAAAATATGTAAATATATCATTATAATAAAATAAAACATTGAAGTAAATAGATAATTAAATACACATATCCATTTGAGAGTTGAGAGTATTGATTTTTCTAATCTTCTATGATTATTTATATTACAATCTTTTCCTATTATTTTTATTTCTCAATTTTGATTATTTACATTACTAAATACAATCATCGATTATCGAGGATGGATTATAATATAAAAAAATATATTAACTATTTCTATAGCGACTTTGTTATTGATGTAATTTTATATTTTTAATAATTTTAATTTTACTGTTTTATAACTGACTCCTTGTTTTTATATTTTGACTGTCTGCAGTATTTTAGCAGCTCCAACTATTTGAAAAAAATTTTTTTTTGAAATTTAATAGTAATTGTTTTACCATTAAAAAAAATTTGTCGATATTTAAAAAAAATATTATACTACATAAGGTATAATACCAGTTATTCAATTTGACTATACCAAGAGTAGGGAATCCTACCAACTGGCTTATTTGAAAAAAAAACTGCTAACGATATTTAGCGACCTTAAACACAAGACTGGATGATAGATAAAGCCGTCCAATTCCGTAGTAGGTAGTATGGTAATAAGGGCGTGAGGCCGGCTCGTTGATTTCTCTTCCCAGTGCCACGCGAGAGACTTTTCTTTATAGAGCTTGTCATCATTGCAACTCGGTGTTTAATAAACACTGTTTATTGATGTGAATATATTTACCACAACCCCACATTTAAAAATCTAATTATTAATATATTACAATTTAATTAATAAGTAATCTGTTTATTATGAAAAGAGTTATTCTCGTCTTATCTTTGTATTTACTTAACTTATTCCTTTTTTCAATTTTTCGTTCTCATAAATATATATTTTATTTTCTTATTACTACCTTATTTTTATTTCTTATTACTATCTATTTAATAATTAATTCATTTTTAACCATATTAATATTCATATTTATGAATCTATTTACTGTTTTTATTCTGCTGTATTTACTTTATATTTACCCTTTTAATACTTGGGACTGTTTAGTAACTTAGCAATAAATTTTCAGAATATTTTTTGTTTATTAAAAAAACCCTAATAATTTCACTTTTAAAAAATGCTTGTATATTTAAAACTTTTCTTTTATAGAGAAATACGTACTGTATGACCGTTTAATAGGTGGAAACATATACATGGTTTATGTTTGTTATATTTTGATTTAGTAAATATGTTTTTGTACTGTCTGTTTCCCGAATAAAATAAAATGAAAAAAAAAAGATTTCAGAAACTTTCTGGGGTGACGGGTACGCCCGTAGTAGTTGACAACCCTGGATATCTTTCATTCTCAGGCCGATGGAGTGGTTTCGGACTTTTGAAAATTTTCCTTTTACCGTATCGTTCGCTTTATTATTTCTTTATTTCAACTTGTATAGGTAAACTGATTGTTAGAACTAACGGGAGGTAGTTCAGTAATTTAATAATTTCAGAGGCGCTTCGCTATCTGCGTAATATGTGTATAACCGGTTTCCAACACGCTTGTCACAGCGATAAAACTTGCAGAAAGTTGAAAGTTGAAACGCTTTTATAGTTACTGGGCGGAAAGTTTACAAAGTTGAAGTCTGTCGTCGGTAAAACTTTAACTTTCATCTACTTTATTTCCACTCTTATATTCGATATTGTACTTACATATGTAATGAATAAATCTATAGTAGTAACTCTGCGACGATTCGGTTCTAGTTTGAAATATTTTAATTTTATTTAATGTTTGTGTTACAATTTAAATATAGATTATAATAATATACATACATATGTAGGTTATAATTATATCGATGGTATTATTTGTTTTACGAAAATAATTTTTATAGCAGATTTATAAAACAATTTCGATTTCTATATTTCAACCTAAGTCATTGTTTCCTACTATTGGGAACTGAGCTAAATGTAAGCGGTGGCTGTGGTGCGGGGACCGGCGTTCGTAGAACACGCGTTCTTTCGTTAGCGTACATACCTATACATATTACTGTCGAGTAGCACCGGGCGTGTAATGTCACAGCACTAATGTCGGTGATGGGGAGACCGAACGCCGGTCCCTGCACCTCAGCCACCGCTTACATTTAGCTCAGTCTCCAACTATAGGTGGCTACGTTTTGAAGTTAGGGAGTGCTCGAACCCTATAAGTTGTGTATGTATATTTTCATATTTTTTCCTGGAAAAAAACAATAAAATACCTTAACGTGTTTTTTTTAATTTTTCAATGAAATGTTTCGATGACCGATCGATTGATCAAAATCAAAATCAAAATCAAAATGTTCTTTATTCATATAGACACAATTGAATATTATTTTTAATTTATGTTCTTATGATACCTCTAAGCCTTACTCCCAAGCCGTTTTGCCATTTACATAATCAGATATTGTATAGTATGGTTTTTTATACAATTTTGCTTTAATGGTAGCTTTAAACTTATTTACAGATAGTTCTCTAAGAGTAGGGGGAAGTTTGTTATAGAAGCGTATACATTGTCCCAAAAGAGAATTGCTTATTTTGTGAAGACGAGTGGCACGTACAACAAGGTTATGTAAGTATTAACATTAAGAGTGTCGCTTTTTTTTTAAACTTGTCAATATTCTTGTGGACATACAACAGATTTTCGTATGTATATATTGTGATGCAACAGTAAGAATATTTATCTCTTTGAATTTTTCTCTAAGTGAAACCCGAGGACCAAGTTTATATATAGCTCTTACAGCACGTTTCTGTAGTATAAAAATGTTATTGATGTCCGCACAGCTTCCCCAGAGAAGAATCCCATAGGACATAATGCTATGAAAGTAACTAAAGTATACTATTCTTTCCGTATCTACATCAGTCAACCGCCTTATTGTTTTAACTGCATATGCGGCGGAGCTAAGTTTTCCTGACATTTTCTCAATTTGTGGGCCCCATTGTAATTTGGAGTCAATTGTTATCCTAGAAACACAGTTGAAGCAACAGGCTCCAGTCTAGTTCCATTTATTTCTACATTAGTTTGTACCTGCCATTAGGTGTAGAAAATTTAATCACTTTGGTTTTTTTTTTCATTTAATAGTAGGTTATTTACATCAAACCAATGGACAATTTTTGAGAGTGCATCTCATAATTGTATGCAATTTAATGTGAAATTTTGAGACGAATTGTCGACTAATTTTAAACGTCAAAGAAGTATCATCAGCAAACAATACAATTTAGTGATTATTCCTTATGTGAAAGGGAAAATCATTGATGTATATTAAGAAGAGAAATGGGCCAACACTGGAGCCTTGTGCGACACCCATGGCAACCTAACTTGTATGTAGTGGCAACCTAACTTGTGAACTTGAAAATACCGATTGTCTATGTTGACGAGGAAATACGAACGTGCACGTCGGCCGCTGTTGGAGGGTTAAGAACCACCCCTGTCAGTCCTGAAGTATCGAAATATATTCCTAAAATATTCAATAATCTCGGAGCAAGGTAATGGTAATGGTATTGTCCAAACGACGTAAATCTCCTGGGCACTTTTGTATTCTTATAGTCGTAGCACACGCTCGGATTTGATACGGCCGGACCGCGGATTCGGTCCGCTCCAAACCATATCTGTCCATCTGTAGAGTAGTCCGGAGACCATAATAATTATTATTTGTGTCCGCGGCGGTCCGGAGCGGATATGATCCTCTCCGTACCAAATCCGTGCGTGTGGACGGCCGGCACGTCGGATATGGTCCGCTCCGTACAAAATCAGCGCTTAGGACCGTCGGGGCTGGTGGCCGCCTATTGGCTAGTCGCGTTTGAAACGCCTCGAAGTCGCATTCGAAAAGTCGCTCCAAAAAGTCGCGTTCGAAAAGCCGGGCGTGCGCTCATTTTTTATACTGTCCGGTCCGGTCGTCTGTCGCAAGAACGGATTTTGCCCGCGGATTCGGTCCGCCGCGGCGGACCTAGCCAATGGGCGGCCACCAGCCCCGACGAGCGTCTGTTACGGCTATTGGCTAGCAGGGAACAATATCTCTGCTTGCGCGCCATTGAAATTTAAAAGCAATTTTTTAACAATACAGTTGCCTAATATCAAGCATTTTCGCCTCGAGAAACAACCCATTAGAAGAATACATTTTTGGTGTTTTGAGTAGGTATAGATTATTAGAGATAATTAGAAATAATGAATGTAGCTGTATGTCTACCGAAGATCAAATAAATACATAAAATAAATAAATAAACATATATACATATCAAATGAGTTATAGTAAGCCAATGCCATTTACAAAAAAAAGTTTTTAAAAAAAAAGCGACGTAGCCATCTAACTTTGCATCTTATTTGGGACTCACAGAGCAGGAATCCGACCATCTGCATTATTTATTCCACAAAAGCATGGCATGAAAAGAAGAAGAAGATCGAAATGAATCATATTTTTCCCTCAATATGAAAGCATAATGGCGCCTCCAAACGTTGACCGCATCGCCTATGTCTCTCTCTCTTGTTCCCAAACATATTTCTGACGTCACAGTTGTGCCGACTAGCTTCCACCTTAGCAATATTGACCAATATTGGGTAACCTGTAGAGGGGGCATAAGGGGGCGACATTTTCTCCGCGAAATTGTAATGAAAATTAGGTTGACACTAATAAGAAAATTATGCCGAGTTGGTCAATTTGCAAACTAATGTCGCCGTGTTACGACAGAATGGCCTCAACAGCGACCCTAATGAGAAAAAAGAAAACCTTATGAATTTATTCATCATATTTTATGTTTTCCCCATTTTTATTAATAATATTAAATAAAATAGCTGAATTGATGAGAGATTAAGGTGGCGACTTAAAGATTAAAACAGTAACGATTTTTTGAACCACTCACAGCATTTTTACAGTCGTGTAACAATGGATCATACCCCATTCGCATGGGCAATAACGTCAATGAGATACATATATAAGCCGACCGCGTCGCCACTGCAATACGTTCAATATATACAGTGAATTGCAATTAACAATCTGTATCAAATAATATCAAGTTCAGTGCGTCATTAAACTATACTCGCGCGCCGCTCAAGGTAGACACTTAGATAAGCTGGAACCAAGGATTTGCAAAGCAGGAATCAAACCATTTGCATCCTTTAATTCCACAAACGTATGACAACATTGTTACTAAAAAAAATTGACTTCAATTTCTTTTATAAGTGCAGCAGCCACGTCTGTACAAAATTTTGATTCTGTGCTGTTGATCGTTGAGTTCACTCTGGGTGCCGCAGTCCTGACTTGGTGACTTGGTGCAGTCCTGACTGACTTAGTGCAGTCCTGACTTAGAACGTGCTAAAGTTATTGAATGCATATACAAACTTTTGGGTCTGTGCTGTTGACTGTTAAGGAGTCCCTTCGTCGGAAGCCAACCATTGGTGCAGCAGTATGTCATGGTAAAACTTAGAACAGGCTATTATAAATGAATGAGTATACAAAATTTCGTTTCTGTTCTGTCGACCGTTGAGCTGACCTGATTCAACCCAGGATGTAGAATCAGGTCATACTTACCATAAAAAAAGTAATATCATCGGAATCGACACAATATGTAAATTTTCAACTTCATATGATAATATTTGAGGAGTTTTCTCAATTCCTCATGGAACGCATCATCATAACAGGATTGTGACAAAAATGCGACCAATCTAAAAGTATATCTATTCAAATAAAAAAAGAATTGTTCAAGTTGCTTCATAAATGGCGTTCTGAGGTAACAATCATAAGTTAAAAAAAAGATACAAACGAATTTATAACCTCCTCATTTTTTTAAAGTCGGTTAAAAAGAAAAAGAAGGTGTGGCGACCAATACGAAAGGCGAAATGAATCAGCTTTTTTCCTCAATATGAAAGCGTAAGGGGGACGACATTTTCTCTGAGCAATTGTAATGAAAATTAGGTTGACACTAATAAGAAAATTATGCCGAGTGGGTCAATTTGCACCCTAATGTCGTCGTGTTACGACAGAATGGCCTCAACAGCGCCACTAATGAGGGAAAAAGAAAACCTTATGAATTTATTCATCGTATTTTCTATTTTCCTCCCTTTTATTAATAATATGAGGTCGAGGTGCGTCTTTTAAATTAAAACAGTAACGATTTTTGGAACCATTCATACGCCAGTTATGAACCCCTGAAAATCGTCAATCTGTTAAGACTTCGGGTGGATATGTAATTATTTGCCTACCTTCATATGCTGGGCAATACTAACAATAATATAAACGAAGTTCGTAGGAATGCGCACGACAGCCGTCGGAACGGCAAACGGGCGGTATCGCATATGTTTGATATGATCTGCAGTTAAAATTATTAGGTAATATATATAATTTTTTTTCTGACCCAATCGTAGCACCCTAATAAGACTCAGAAAGTGAGCTCGCCTTATCACAAGAGTGCCTAGCAAGGCGGGCTCGGTTTCACTTTACTTGGCACATTAGGAATACAAAATTTAACATATAATTTATGCACAATTTAGCCAGGGCACAGACAGATGTATGCCTAAATTTAGAAGCATATAGCGTATTTTCTGGGTTGTACATTATATTTCTTTTGTGCTATTGCGTTTGAATGTATATGTAACGAATAAATAAATAAATTTGGAGCTTTTGATGAAACTGACAACCAACACAAATTTTTTAACACTTGTTTTTTCAATAATAATTCAGCGTGACAGGAAACGCCGAAATGTAAAGAGATAATAGACAGCTTATTTGCCTTAAATTAATACATCACTTGACGACAGGTTATGGTAGCATGCCATCATTTTACTAATATTATGCAATTTATTGATATACTTTATATAGGAAAATCGCGAAAATCAAAGATTTCATATTAATTGCTGCCTGTGAAAGACTCCTTTTAAAGACAACTGGAGTTGTCAACTACAACGGGCGAACCCGTCACCTCAGGAAGTTTTAACGAAATGTACGTTCTGTCTCCCGAGATGAGCGCAGAAGACTTAGGACAAAACAACCCACCGTCAAGCTCCGCCACCTGCCCGTCAGAGGACAACGCATTACGGCGAGGCACCGGAAAGGTAACCAGCGGGCAGCCTCGCACCCTGATTACCAGTTTTGGCGGGATATCTCTGTCTGGAATTAACCTTCAGGATACCTCCGTCCTCCCGACTGGTTACGGGTCCGAAGTCGCTTATACGACCTCTACCTGTTGTATTACAGCGGTAATTCAGTTTGAATTTATCGCGGACCTGGGCGTTCTTTGCCCGTAGTGCCACACGGGATCGGGTGGCCCGAGGTCATTTCAAGAGTGGCATGACAACAGGTCAACATCCACCCCCGCTGCTTAGGAAACAGTATATTACCATAGTCTCCAGACCTCTTCAGAAATTAGTCGGAATGCACAGCCGATTGGCTTCGCCGACCGGTGCGCAAAGCGTCCAGTGGCGCCGGGATGCAATCCCGCTGGGGATTGCTCCACTAGTTCTGAGGCCTGAGACACGGAAGTCTTAACCGGGGTAGCCTTCCACTCGAGGAGGCTTCTGAATAGGAGCTGAATCGTGAGTTGAGTCGATCCGAGATCAAAATGTATCTTGTGGCCCAAGCTGAAGGAAACCGTTCACCACCTCATTTTAAAGACACGTTTTATAGGTATAAAACATTGGTTAGACGACGCCAGGTAATGACGACAATAATATACCTATATAAGCCGACTGCGTCGCCAAAGCAATTTATACAAAATATACCGAGCAAAGCAAGTATCAATGGGTGTTAAATTGTATTAAGAGGCCGTGCCGGCCAAAAGCTATATGAAGCATGATTTTGTGGCCTGGTTGTGAGACAACGAAAAAGAATTGTATTACAATTATGCCGGATTTTAGAAACCCGGTCCTTAAGCTATCATTTCGCCAAAACGAAATTGGTAAGTAATTTCCATATTAATTGTAAATTATCGTTATTCTGTTACTGTTTTCCAAAAAAATAAAAACGAGCGAGATTTGTCTTCAGTTTTTGAAAAACCTAGAGATGATTCGCAATATTAAAAAATACTATTTACACCGGCGTATGGTCTATTTGCATAGTATCAAGACAGTTTTTGAAACTTCCATATGAAAAATATAACAAAAAAATGTTTGAAATTACGTAATTTCCAGAAATGTTTTGGCCAAACCTTATTTTTTTTCTATTTATTATAGATACTTTTAAATGATATAAAAAATAACACAGTGATCTTAAGTTATTTTATTATATAATCTAATTTTTACTTTATTAAAAAGTATTCATTTGATAATTTATTGTATTATAATTGAAAAGCCAAATCGACTATATTAGACTACGCGCAAAGTTGAAATCGTCATTCGTAATTGGCCACTGCCAACGGTGGGACGTATTCCCTTGTCGCCGCGGTATACCTATACATCTTTATGTATATATCGAAAGCGCGCGGGCGCGTGGCATTGCAAAAATATCTAAATTTTGAGCCTCAAGTTCAGTAAGTAATTAGACTACGATCTATGAAATTAAAATTGTGTTTTATTTTTGACGCTCGCACGCCGGTTAAAGTTGTCTCCTTTGTTTTATTCGCTGAATCATAGTCATAACCGTAAATCATAAAATCGTGACGTCTTTGTAGCAATCATGAAAGAACTTCATGCTATTGCAATCGATAGCCATATAATGAAACATTAAAATGGATGTTGATGAGTAAGCAAAATATCATAATTCTTTAATTTTATCCAGAGTTTTAACTGCAAGACTTAGTGCAAAAAGGTCACATTCAAATTACGTTTACCGTTTTAACCTTCTTTTGTAAACCTTTTGAAAGGTTCATTTTCAAAGATTGTTTGATTCTTCTTATCTACATATGAATGTCTTGATCAACACGGTCACACGCCTTTTCAAAAGCGTTTGATCGGATGAGTCTTGAGAGAATTTTTATATGTCATGACATAAGACAAATGGACATTCAGACACATATACATATATTTTTTTTGTTTCTCGGGCCACAAAATACCAAGGAGTGGGGGGCAATAAAATGTTTCTTTGTGATTTCAATAAGCTTGCAATCGCCGTACTTTGCAACGAGTGCTCGCGTGAAACGTTTTATAGATATATAAGGAAACGAGCCTTCAGCGATGGGAATACAGAGTCTGGAAAGGCTATACTCGCAGGCGGCAAGGCGTTTCTTATCAAATTGAATGTAGGCTGATCTCCAGCCGAGTTCAAACATACGGGTGTCAGAATCCGACAGTCGATATAAAGGGGCGCTCAAAACGTACGATAATTTAAAGGTTGTTTTACTTGATTCCGTATCCATGCCTTCAGACGAAATCTTATTGGAGAAACTACTGTCTGTCCATTTGTCCATTTGTCCGGGGAGCTAATGGGCCCATGATGAGTTGGCCACGATGACCCATGTGTTCAGGGTCGGTCACACTCACGGGTCAACACCCATCCGACGGCCTCCCCGCATGGGGTGCGAATCCTGGGTAGGACACTGGGTCAACCAGTCTCCCCTGGGAATCAAACCTCTGGCGCCCCTGGACGGTCTGCACACCGAGCGGCGCAAGCCAATCGACTGTCATCTCTGACTAACAGTCGGGGGAGTCTGGGAACTGTATTGTTTCCTATAGAGCGGGGGTGGTTGTCTACCTTACGGCGACTACTCTTGAAATGACCATTGGCCATCCGATCCCGGTTCAGAGTCGGGCAAATGACGCCTTGGTCCGCGATAGATTCGGTGTACACCGTTTCACCGCTTCGTAAGGGAGAGGACCGCGCAAGCGACCTCGAACTCGGAACCAATCGAGAGACCGGAGAAATCTGGTCACAATTGGAAGCAAGGGCGCGAGGGTCGGCCCGCCAGGTAACACTGGCTATCTCGCGGTAAGGCGTTGGCTTCTTGCGGGTTGTGACGTAGCTGGACGTTGGATTTGTTCTGTCCAAAGTCTTCTACGTTCACTGCAGGGCGATAGAACGAGAAAATCGTTAAAACGTCCTGTGGTGACGGGCTCGTCCGTTGTAGTTGACACCGCAAGTTGTCCATTTGTCCGAGTTCATGGGCACTTGCTGAGTTGGCCACGAAGACCCATTCTGTTCAGGGTTGGTCACACTCACGGGTCAACACCCATCCGACGGCCTCCACGCATGAAGTGCGAGCCCGGGTAGGACTCTGGCCTTGGTCAATTTCCCTGGGAATCATACTTCTGGCGCGCAGACCGTCCAGGAGCGCCAGAAGGTTGATTCCTAGGGGAAACTATCCCTAAGGCCAGAGTCCTACCCAGGCTCACACTTCATGCGTGGAGACCGCCGGATGGGAACCCTGAAAAGAATGGGTCTTCGTGGCCAACTCAGCAAGGGCCCGTTAGGTCCCTCTCAGAACAATATACCTCAGAACAATATACCGGAAGGGCTTTTTGTGGATTACTTTTAATAGCGACTTTTGGGCCTTAATTAGAGGTTTTTAGAGGTGTTTAGAGGTGTTTTTAGAGGTTAATTAGAGGTGTTTGCAGCGAAGCTCCACCCCAAGCTATGATTCTGTATGCTAGTAAGTTATGAGACAATGCCAAATAATAGTTTGCACTATATCTTTGGATGCGCAATTTCTTAGTAACTTGAAAGTATATACAAATTTTCTTACTTTTGTTGCAGTGCACCTAATATGTTCTTCTCACTTCAGTGAATAATCTACAGTTAAAAATAGGTTTTTTATTGTATTAAAAATCACTTCCTTCAACAATATGTACAAAAATTTCTAACCTTTCCTTTATCCCTTCCTTTTCCCTGCCTTATTTTGGCAGTTTATCTATTTATTTGTATATTAATGTATGTATGTATTTATGTCCTTTCTAACATTTATTATTTTTTTGTTTTAGATACGCTATTTACGATCATTTTATATTTAATTTTATATTTTGATGTATCTTAGTAATTAACTTTTGCTTACTCTACTTCTTATCACACAACATGTTGGTTGACTGGAAGATATTGTTTATCTAGCATAATTGCAGTCCGATTTCATTCGCTGAATAGGCTGAAAAATGTCCTCTCGGAGAAGAGCAAGATTACGATTTGTCAGTCTGCTCTCCTCCCCCTTCTGGATTACGGAGATGTTGCATTTCTCGACCTCACAGACGAGTTATCCACCAAAGTTGAGCGTCTCCAAAATGTTTGCATTCGGTATATCCATGGCCTCAGAAAATTTGACCACATCACGGAGTACAGAGAGAAGCTTCACTGGCTGTCGACCCGGGAGAAAAGAGACTTGCGAGTTCTCTGTATGCTTTTCAAGATCCTGGATAGCGTCGCTCCCAATTATCTTACCGGCAGATTTACTGCACTATCGGCTCATGAACGCCCTCTGAGATCAAAAAAAACCTGCTACTCTCTATCCCTAGTCATAGCAGTGACTTCTTCTCATTCTCTTTCACCGTGCATGGAGCCCGTCTTTGGAATGCTTTGCCGAAAAATGTGAGAACCGCGCCAAGCATAACAACTTTTAAAAACAGACTCAGAGAACATTTGAAATCCTCCAGATAAATTCCCTTTCCCCTCCCATTCCCCTCCTTTTAAAACTTTAGCGTCCTTATAGGTGTTGGATTATTTTGATGTGGCAAATCTGTGCCCACAAAGAGTAAAGTATATACTTCTTTCTATCCTCCTTTATTTTATTTGTCATACTCTTTATATAGGTTAAGTTATGTAGTCTACTAGCAAATAATGTTCTTACAATAGTATAGGTTAGCTCTGTTGGAGACTCCGTCCATCATACCCACAACAAAAAAGTAATTTCTATAGAATCGAAAACGCAAATACGCTCAAATATACACGAGCCAACTGCAATTGAATTCCAACTAAATTCGACATTTTATGCACAGTCAACCTATGACTAATGCCATTTCTTCTGATCGATACGAATTGACACAGTTATTTTTTCCCACCGGTGTTTATTGCATCATTACATACCATATAAAAAGCAGTACATTCGACACATATTTTATCATTCCCTGGCGGACAGTAACCGCTCATCTACAAGTACTCGCGCTCTTCATTATCTTCGAGTCAACAAACCACGCATAGTATACGCGATCATCATTATCTTCGAATCTATCGCGGCGCTTCACACTTCGGGCACACAACCACGATTTCACCTCGCGCCCACACTACCTACACACCGGCGAAATATCAAACAAGGCGTTACGAACTGGCAACCTACTACATACCTTCTGAATAAACACTTCAACTTCAACATCCACGACTTTCAATACGGAGAAAACAACTTGATGAGAACCACCCTTCGCTCACGAATAATTGGAGTCTAGTGAAGGGTGGCCACTCTCACAGCTCTAAAATATTGCCTGCAGGCAATAAGCTCGCCTTTTCTTAAAAATTAAGACTTTTATTATTATTATTATTAATTGCACATTAAATGTCTTATTGTGCGTTAAGGAGACTTTTTATTTAATTTTAACCATTCAAAACTAGTTTACACGCTTTCAACTACTAAGAGCATCATCGACGATCTACAAAGAAAACACATTAAAATTTCTAAAATTCATTGAATGCCCCTAAAAATTCTGCTGCCTATGGCATCTGATGCATCTGACAAGCGAGTAGACGAGGATCGTGTTTAATACAGTGTAAATAAAATGCGAGTTCCTCGTGCAAGCACGAAATGATCTTATGGGAGACTTATGATCATCTAAGATGCATATCTTCCAAATATTTACTTCAATGCACGAATTCATATTCGCAATATTGCGCGAAATATCGCAATAACAGTGAGCGGAATTGAGTTTGCTTAGATTGGCAAAATATATGGGTGGTACCCTAAAACAACATATTAAATAATTTTATTAAATAGGTGGTTTTACCCACAAAACAAAATTTTAAATTTTACACATTTTATGTAATTGCAACTTTTAGAATCATTCGGTACAATCTTATTAACTTATTTATTTATATGAATTATTTATTCAATAATGCTAACGTCATCTTTTATTATTTCAAATAACTTTATTGTGCTAAAAAATAACATTACATTGTAACGGTTAGCATTATATATAATTTTGCGACTACTATAAATTCACACGTATAACATTTTTCACATAAATTCTGTATGATATCATTTAATAACATAATTAACCAGAATTCGTAAATGCGTCTTTCGTTGTAAGCATTTTTAACAAACGTTTCTTTCACTCCCACGCTCGTACATTCTGACGTCATTCTTAACATTTCAACGTCAAAATGTTGGTTTTATAAACCGCAATTTTCATATATTAAATCACTTTCAATCACACCACTTTACTCGATAGTAAGCGCCTCTGTATACATAAATTAAATAGTTAATAAATTGTTAAATACTAATGTGTGTGTTTCTCTACTCTCTTGTCAGCTGAAGAAAAATCGACGTAAGATTGGAAGTCTGGTTTCCGCACAGCATCAGAAAGAGCGACCAGGCACTCTTTCAATGCCATAATATATTTAACACTGGTTTAAAAAAACTCAGTTAATGCACAAATGGTGGACTTATCGCTATAGCGATATCTTACAGTCGACCATTTGGAAACCTAATTGTTATTCGTCATCGTACACGGTACACATAGAAGTAATAAATTTAAATGTCACAATATATAATTTCTTAAACATGTTTTCCCAGAGAAAAATAAAGTAGAGGATATGGTGGGGATACTTGGTTAGTTACTGTGTGAAAGCAAATGTTTCTTCAACAACTTTTTGAAAGTGGCCAACGAAGCCTGGCAGAGTGTTGGAGCTGATTTCATAAACGATCAGGATGAACTGTAAAAAGGTACGTGTAAAAAGAAAGGTGATGTAACGGCCTGACGAGTGTATTATTATGTGTTTTGTCCTTTTTAATACTATATAATTATTAAAAAATAAACTAAGTAAAATATATTGCATTTTTATATATTTATCATTAAAAAGGAGTGTTATGTGTTCGCGATTCATCTATGTATGTTTACCGTTTCTTTATTCCACCAAAACTTCTAAACGCTTGAACCGATTTAGAAATGTGTCCTATTGTTAGAATCGCTTTGTCCTCCCGAGTGGAATAGTGTACGTGCCGCGACTCCTGGCTCCCATATGTGGAAAAAGCAGCGTCCTTAATTTAAATCGTCGTGTTAGGCGGTGCGTGTTGACAATCATCATTTGACAGTTTAGTTTTTCGTTCTTACTGAATATGTGAAATATTAATTTAGCAAAATAAATTAAACAAAGTGTTTAATTATTACACTCCACAGCCGTTTTTGTTTCTTAAGACTTTATTCCAATCCAAAATTTTGGAAAATTATAAAACTACCCAATTGTACTCTTTGTATTTTATTAAGGATGAAACCCTGTTTTTTTATTCCACCATAAATTCTAAACGCTTGAACCGATTTAGAAGTTTGTAATACTGTTAGAATCGTTATGTGATCCCAAGTATCATAGAGTACCTGACTACCCAAATGTCAAAAAATACTTGTCTAAAGGTCCAAACGTCAATAAATTAATATAAATATATTTTGCAGTGTCAAATGAAAGGTCTCATTAAATACAATCCAGAAATTTACATGTGTCTATATCGATAAATACATAAAACACAATTTTCATTTTTTTTCCTCAAGTGCCATCTCCTATTGGACTTCGGCGGTAATTATAGCCACTTGGGCCCGTGATGTTGCGGCGCGGAATAACTTTTTTAATAAAATATTATAATTGTTATAATATTAAAAATATTTCGTAGAAAACAGTAATAAAAATAGGTATAAATACAATAGTTCACTTTCTGTAACGGCAGTCATGTTTTTTCCTATTTTATATATTTAAATGTTTACTTTAGTTGTTGTAATCATAATACGTAATTTATTAACTACAATGTTTTTTCATCTTTTCTATACAACTTAATAAATAAGTTTTTTTGTGAAAGATGGATTTTGTTTTATGAAAAGAGTTTTGTTTAGTGCATTTGTGAAAAAGGTTTTTGGATACGTTTAATGAATGACTAAATGGAAAAAAATATACCAAATTATTTATTATATGGAAAATACTGCAACTAAAATAAGATCTTTGCTTCTCCTGTAAAATATGCTGTGGTGTCATATTCAATTACTTAATTTAATGGCAGATAAAGGAAATTATTATCATGTCTTCCCGAAGTATTCAAAAAATATTCAAAAAATATTCAGTTATATTTTATATTTTGTTTCAGGTATGTTGTATTTATTCACCAATATTTTCAACACACTCGCACACACACATTGACGGTGAGTTCTTGAACATTTAATTTTATTATTAATATCGTCACGAAGATTATTAGAACGATATCGGATGCGTACTTATTCATTGCGTAAAACATTAGAGTGCCCCAAATCAAAATATATAAATTCGCCACATAGATACCGCCACTGAATACAATATAAAGATTTATATCTTTTTCGTTCAAAACCAGTTTAAACCTAATACTTGCTTTGTTGACGAAACTTGTTATTTTTAAATTAAAACGAGAAACCTGGTACAACTGATAACACGAATCTCAGTAAAATATCTAGGTAAGTCTTTGTTTGTTGTTGTTAGATTTTCATACCGTGCGGCGTTAGCCAATCGGCTGTGCACTCCGACAGCTGGGGAAGTCTGGAAAGGGCTTTGTATCCTATAGAGCATTGGCGGCTGTTTACCTTGTGGCAGCCGGAGCTAATGGGCCCATGATGAGGTGGCCACGATGACCCATGTGTTCAGGGTCGGTCACACTCACGGGTCAACACCCATCCGATGGCCTCCACGCATGGGGTGCGAACATGGGTAGGACACTGGGTCAACCAGTCTCCCCTGGGAATCAAACCTCTGGCGCTCCTGGACGGTCTGCACACCGAGCGGCGCAAGCCAATCGACTGTGCTCTCCGACTAACAGTCGGGGGAGTCTGGGAACTGTATTGTTTCCTACAGAGCGGGGGTGGTTGTCTACCTTACGGCGACTGCTCTTGAAATGACCATTGGCCATCCGATCCCGGTTCAGAGTCGGGCAAAGGACGCCTTGGTCCGCGATAGATTCGGTGTACACCGTTTCAACGCTTCGTAAGGGAGAGGACCGCGCAAGCGACCTCGAACTCGGAACCAATCGAGAGACCGGAGAAATCTGGTCACAATTGGAAGCAAGGGCGCGAGGGTCGGCCCGCCAGGTAACACTGGCTATCTCGCGGTAAGGCGTTGGCTTCTTGCGGGTTGTGACGTAGCTGGACGTTAGATTTGTTCTGTCCAAAGTCTTCTACGTTCACTGCAGGGCGATAGAACGAGAAAATCGTTAAAACGTCCTGTGGTGACGGGCTCGCCCGTTGTAGTTGACACCGCAAGTTGTGGCAGCCGCTCTTACCTGATGAACAGCCCGGCAAAGGACGCCGTAGTCCGCGATAGATTCGGGAGACACCAAATAACCGCTACACAACGGAGACCAGTCAGGAGGCCGGTGAAATCTGGCTGTAGCTGGAAGTAAGTGCGCGAGTTTCGGTCCGCTGGCCCAGTTTCCCGCGGTGAGGCGTTGGCTTCTTACGGGCTAGTGGCGTAACTAGTCAGTGGATTGTTTTTCGTCCAACGTCTTTTACGGTCACCTCACGGGAGAAAGAACGATTAAATATCGATAAAACTTCCTGAAGTGACGGGTTCCTACATTGTATATGACAGCTCTAGTTGTTACAATTTATAGGTGCTTAATGGTTTCATGCAGATCGTGCCGCAAAGACAGCTTGTTTTGTGGTTGGTTCAACTCACGGCTCAGGCCTATTTGGGATCCTCTTCTAAGATGGGAGTTCAATGAAATAATTCTCTTTGGCAAGCGATGGCTAAGCAGAGTTGTACCTGGCTGATTACCAGGGGAGCCTGGAATAGTAGTTTACTAAAACAGTGGGTTAGGTTTTAACCTATCTACCTTTCAATATCTTTCGCCCGATTTCCGTGTCATAAGCAGGCATTGGGCGTAACGGGTTTAAATTGAGTACACTGGGTAGAGCATCGCGGAAGTGATCTTGAGCGGTGGTGAGTCTAGTGATCAGTCTAGGTGATGAGTCTAGCGTCGACCCTTTGGGGGTCGCAAAGAGACCACTGGGGGGTCGCAGGCTATATAAAAAAAAAATCCAAAATATTACAAAATATTCAGTTATATATTATGCAAACATGCACCTTCAGCTTCTTGAGAAGGAAAACATAATTACTCAAACTTTAGGTTGATCTAAGATATAAATTGTTAGGTACATCTAAATGTTACAATTAATGATATAAATTGTTAGGTCATCAAAATGTTACAATTAATGTGGTTTTCGACATTGTTTTTAAGAAAACTTCAATTATTAGATGCTTACGGTTACAGGTATGAAAGAGACAAAACGGGGGGTGGGGGGTTGGGGGTCGAGAGCGTTAAGTTACAGTCTAAGGGTCGCGTAAAAGTGGCGTAAGTTGCCATCTAAAAACGTTGAATAACACTGGTCTACGGTTTTGTGCAGCTTGAGCCACAAGATCAATTTTGTTCTCGGATCGGCTCAACTCACGATTCAGCTTCTATTCAGAAACCCGGGTAAGACTCCCGTGTCTCAGGCCTCAGAGCTGGTGGACCGGTTTCTCCCGGCGGGATTGCTTCCCATCGTCACTGAACGTTTTACGCACCGGTCGGCGAAGCCAATCGGTTGTGCATTCTGAAGGGGTCTGGAGACTATGGAAATACACTGTTTCCTAAGCAGCGGAAGTGGATGTTCACTGATTGTCATGCCACTCTTGAAATGCCCTTGGGCCATTCGACCCCGTGAGGGACTACGGGCAAAGAACGCCCAGGTCCTCGATAAATTCAAACTGAATTACCGCTGTAATACAACAGGTAGAGGTTGCGTAAGCGACTTCGGACCTGTAACCAGTTGGGAAGACGGAGGTATCCTGAAGGTTAATTCCAGATGAAGATATCCTGCCAAAAGTGGTAGTTAGGGGGTGAGGCTGCCCGCTGGATAACTTTCCCGGTGCCTCGCCGTAAGGCGTTGTTCTCTAACGGGTTGCTAGTGAACTAGACAGAAGATTGTCTCGTCCCCAAGTCTTCTACGCTCATCCCACGGCTGAAAGAACGTTCTATATCCTTATACCAACCTGAGGTGACATGTTCGCCCGTTATAGTCGATACCGTCATCCTGGTATAGTGGAATGAATAATACACTCATAACTGTTAAGCAGCCTCCACATTTTTGGTTGGATAGAGGCGTAACTGTCGATATTACATCTAAAAGCCTTTGCCATCTAAAAGCCATCTCATGTTGTAGAAATGACGATCGTTACAACATCATAAGGTAACAGATTTACCCGCAGTATTGACAAATTCAGACTATCATAATCTTTGCCTATATATACAATACACGATCTCAAAATAGTCAATTAATCCTATTTCTCTTTGATCGATCTCAGATACTTGCGGCCATGCATACCTTCCTCCTGGGTTTATTGCGGACATGCCTCACAAAACCGTGGTGGTATTGATCTCAAAGCCAAGTAAATATTTGTCTTATGCTAATGTTGAGCCGTTTCTCAACTCTCAATTCCCTGCGCTTTCCGTCTTGCTAGTCCGCCTAGCGCTCTTCGTGTGTCTAGGGAGTATCCAACTGTCAATTAGTTTTGTTCTAGAACCTTCTCGAAGATTCTGTCGACGGGGCTTTCCATACAATTAGGGATTTTACTCAAATAATTAACTCTCTATTACTTAAGCTACTATATAAGGGTCAAATACTATATAAATATAGACGCAAGATATTTTAAGGCGACATGAGACTTTATAATATATACCTATAACAATAAAACTTATCGATTCCTTTATTTTTCATAAATGCAGCAGTCATTTTATAGTGAAACTTAGAATAGGCTATAATAATTTAATACGTATACAAAATTTGGTGTCTGTGAGTGGTTAGGCCATTTTCAATTATGCCGTATAAAATATATTTACATCCTACCTACCTCCCAATTCCCAATCAGTGAGAAATTACGCGCCGGCCGAACCAGACGTGCTCCTGTGAGTATTCTCGTTATCGTGCTGTGATAGTAATTATCGCGTCCGTGAGCTGGCCAGCCGAAGATTTGGAGACATTTTGGAGTGAAATTGCAGCAAGGAATTTACGCGAAAAATAGAAAGGTGCGTAAATTTGATTCCTTCTCCTCTCCACAATGATGCCTATAATCCCTTTAAATTAACCAACCTTCGTCACAGTCCACTCTATATATATAAACTTAAACCCAACATTTTGGTCCTTCGAGCCGGATTTAAAATACTTTGTCCATTTGAGTACGAAAACAGAATAAATACTTCCGCCATTACGGGTTGCCTTTTGGAATATCGTATGTAGGAGATTCATATTCACATAATTATTATTTATAGACATCATTTGTAAAATTAAACATATCTACATAATAAAACATTATATTCGTGTTAAGCTGTTTAAAATTGGTAAAATATACAGATCTGCCCACATTAATTAAATTCAAACGGCGGGTACTTTGTTTTACGCGTAGGTACACCCGGCATATTAAATTACTGCAGAGTTCACACTTTATGCCGCGAGTATAGTACATATACTTATTGCATTTTGCATGGGTATACTTGCTCAGCTGAGCTGAATGGTTGATAGCCGTAATTTATATAGAATAAAATATTTGTCCTACATAAAATAAAATACCTATTTTGTTTGTTTACAGTAGATTACTTATGTTTATTAATTGTTAAATTGTTATAAATTTGTCATCAAATCATACAAAAGCTAGCCACTCACAATATTATAAATCTTTGTTAAATATTAGTTACTGTCTCATTATTTATAGAGACACTGTACGTTAAGTTTGTAGGATTGCAACCGTTTATTGAAAAAAACCGGTTTCCCTAGCTAGATAAGGAAACAAAATAACATAATAATATCTTGTTTACGAATTTGGTTTAGGTGAAGTTCGGTAGGGTGAAGTTACCAGTTATGGGACTTTCATTTATATAAATTATATTTAAAAAGGGATCGTAATATTTTATAATTATTATTCCTGAATTTAAACTTGTTTAGTTACATAAAATATCTGAGTAATTAATAGTTTATTATCAAATTATATATTTGTTATTGTTTGCAAATTTGTTTGGTTGATAACAAATTGTCAAAGTATATTATAAAATATTGGATTGTTTACTTGTCATCCATTCATAGCTGTATAGACGATAAATAAATAAATTCTTATAAAATGTCTCGTGATCCCGATAAGGAAGCTAGCATGGATGCAATTAAGTTACAAATAGCACGTGCAAAACGTAATGCTCTATTTGAGAGAATGCAAAAAATATTTGATTTATCAAAGAATGTAGGCACTACTGAAAGAACAAGTTAGCCATTTCTCAATGCATCTATTTCTATTGCAGATATACGGTCAGAGTTTCGTGCCGTTTTAGATGATTATAATATTTTAAAGATTAGAGCTGACCCAACCGCGACGCCGTGTTACGATACATTTACCTCATTTGAGGACATGTATTGTACAAGTAAGCGTGTTCTTGACCGGCTGTCTGTTAAGCAAAAAATATCGACGTCCATTAGGGACACTGAGACTTGTCGTGAGGCGACAAAGCCAAGACTTCCACCTTTGGAAATTATGTCTTTCAACGGGGACGTAAAGAATTGGCCGCTGTTTTATGCCAACTTTAAATCTCTAATCCACGATAACACGTCGCTTACAGATGACGAGAGAGTGTATTATCTGATGAGTAAATTATCGCAAGGAGCTTTAAACGTGATTTCAGGTATCACTCCAGATGGTCAGAATTACTCTTTAATATTAAAAACTTTAATTGATAGATACGAAGACAAACGTCTTTTGGCTTCGGCTCACGTAGAGCAGATTTTGAACTTTAAATTAAATGGAGGAGCGTCACAGAATAATTTTCAGTCTTTTATGGATAGGGTTAGCACCGCTGTTGGTGCACTGAAGAATTTAAAATTGGACGATTTAGCAGATTATTTGTTGCTACATATAACGTTGAAAAAACTCGATACAGATACAATCAAAGGTTTTGAATCGCAGGTTCGTGATGTAGAAATACCTACATTTTCACAATTAGTTGATTTCGTGAGGACTCAGATTCGAGTTTATCAAACCTGTAATGTCCAATCTAGGACCACTATCAATATGAACAGCAAAGCTAGTCGTTTTAGTTCGAACCAACGAATGCCAAGCCCTCAATCATATGTTTCAAATGAGCAAAATAATTTAAGGTGTTTATGCAATAATATAACACATGAATATCTCTATAAATGCCCTTTGTTCTATAAAATGACACCTGCTGATAGGTTCGCTCATATTAAAGCAAATAACGCCTGTTTAAATTGTCTGGGTATAAAACATAAGACAGGTCTCTGTAAATCAAATCAGAAGTGTACGATGTGTAAACAGAAACACCACACGTCATTACATTTTAATAATAATGATAAAATTAGTAGTTCCACATCGAACTCAGGTACTGTTCAGTCGGTTCGATGGTCATCTCAGATGCTTTCGCCTTCTAACACGAAGCCTGAGACAACCTTCGATAACGACGCAGGGCGCGGAGACGCAACGTTGTGTGCTACATGTAATACAAACGCCAAGTTGTCGACTCTTTCGCAAAGGTCCAAGTCAGCTACAACTACCACAGTCGCGCTTGCCACCGTTCAAGTCGTAGTGAATAATCAGATTGTTAGATGTCTCCTAGACTCGGCTTCTCAAAGCAATTTTATAACAAATGACTGTTGTGAAAAACTTGGCCTCAAGCATTATGAAAAGTCGAAGGTAGTGGTTACGGGCGTAGGTGGTTTAAATAAACCTACTCTAGGTAAAGTTAATCTAACTTTCCTTTCTAGGTTTAATTTAGGTATAAGTTATGACATGAGTGCTCTTATTGTCGATCGTATTACTAGTGAGTTGCCGTCGGTTCCAATAGACGAGGCCGCGCTTCCACATTTGAGGTCACTACCTCTTGCCGATGAAATGTTTGCTACGCCTGGCCCTATCGAGGCTTTAATAGGCGCTTCATTATTTCCACATTTATTGCTACCAGGTAGGATAGTTAATACCCAGTGTGATAATATTCCACCAGTTATTGAAACTGTGTTAGGTTTTGTCGTCGTTGGGTCATTGCCCACGCTTCAGTCTACGCATATTCATGACTTGGTCTCATGCTGTTCAGTAGTGTCTCGAGATTCCCTGGACGTCGTTGTAAAACGCTTCTGGGAATTGGAGGAAATATGTATTCCACCAGTCCAAGATCCTAATGATCTGGAGTGTGAGGAGCATTTCTCGGTCATCACGACACGTGACTCTAACGGTAGGTACGTCGTTGCCTTACCTTTTCGACTGGATGCCTATTTATTGGGTGATTCTCAAAGGGTCGCTGAGAAGCGTTTTATTTGCCTTGAACGAAAACTCGAATCATGCACTCCCTTGCGAGAAGCCTATGATAAGGTAATACGTGATTATATCGAAGATGGGTATTTGTCACCGGTGGCTATTGATAGCAGTGTCAGCACCCTCTCATATGTCATCCCTCACCACGGGGTTTTCAGACCAGATAAGTCTACAAAACTTAGACCGGTTCTTGATGCCAGTTGCACAACTAGCACAGGCTACTCTCTTAACGATCTACTACACTCAGGTCCCAACCTACAGGGTGATTTATTTTGTATACTCTTGAATTTTCGTTTGTTTTCGGTCGCCTTCTGTGCTGATGTGAAACAAATGTTTTTACAAATAGGTATGCGTCCTGAAGATCGTCGATTTCAGCGTATTCTATATCGCTTTAGTCCCCACAGTCCTATGCAAGTCTTTGAGCTGAATAGGGTATGCTTCGAATTTAAGTCAAGTCCTTACCACGCCCTACGAGTAGTAAAACAATTATCGTCCGACGAAGGAGATAAATATCCTAAGGTTGCTAAAGTTATCTCTAGTTCTCTGTACATGGATGATATTGCATATAGTCTTCCAGAAGAGTCTTCAGCTGTAGAGACAGTAAACGAACTGATTCAGCTTTTCAAATGCGGTCAGTTCGACCTAATGAAGTGGACATCAAATTCCAAGAGTGTATTAGAAAACATACCAGAGTCCCACAAAATGACTTCAGAAGTAGAGTTCGATAAGCAAACACAGCATAAGATATTGGGTCTAAGGTGGTCCATGTCTGATGATTGTTTTGTCTTTCAAATCAACGCTCCTGATAATAGGTGCACAAAACGTGTCATCCTGTCAACAGTAGCGCGTTTATGGGACATCTTAGGATTTGTGGCTCCTACTATTCTTTATGCCAAGCTGTTAATAAAGGAGCTTTGGCTTATTAAGTGTGATTGGGACGATTGTCCTCCGCCACATGTTGAAAAATCGTGGCACAACTTCTGTTCAAAACTACCCTGTTTAAATGGCTTAAGAATACCCAGACACGTAGGCGTAAGCGCCGGAGTGATTGTTAACGTCTTGGGATTTGCGGACGCAAGTGAGCGCGCGTACGGAGCGGTTGTTTACCTACACATCACTCGTGCTGATCATATCAGCACTCAGCTTGTGTGTGCTAAGTCTAAACTATCGCCAACATAGACACTCACGGTGGCAAGGTTAGAGCTTTGCGCCGTTGAGCTATTGTCAAGATTGCTCCGTCGTGTGTGCGACACATATAGTCCACGTTACGATATATCCCGTGTGTATGGCTTCACTGATTCAAAGGTTGTCTTATGTTGGTTGAATTCATCGCCACATAGATGGCAAATATTTGTGGCAAATCGGATCGTTAAGGTAACAGAGAACTATCCGCCTAGTATCTTCTTCCATGTGGCCGGCTCTGAGAATCCTGCCGATTGCCTCTCTCGTGGTTTGTCTCCCGAAAAGCTATTGACTCATCAGTTATGGTTCAAGGGACCCTCGTGGGCTTCGTTAAAGCCGTCAGATTGGCCGATTAATGAATTTAGTGATATATCAATTGATGAGACGTTGCCCGAGGAGCGACCAAAATCTTTCCCCGTTGTTACATCTTCGCGGGAAGAGAATGTCGTTTATCAGCTTTGTTTGAGAATTTCTTCCTGGAGTCAACTAATTAGAACGGTTGTGTTCGTGCTAAGATTTGTCAAAAGACTTCCTAGGAGAGAAAACCTGATTGCATCTCCAGAGGACCTTAAACAAGCCGAGCGCTTAATAATACGCATTCTCCAATATAAATATTTTGAAGAGGACATTTATAATATAAGGAATAATAAAAATTGTTCTCGTCTTCTAATCAAACTTAAGCCTTTTCTTGACGACGATGGTCTCATCCGCGTTGGTGGTCGTTTGTCAAATGCATCGGTGGATTACGATCAAAAGTATCCCGTCATATTGCCCCGTCGTGATCACGTAGTTGATCTCATTATAGATCACTATCATAATAAATACTTTCACGCAGGTCCGGTGTTACTTATGTCTCTTTTAAGGCAGAGTTACTGGATCTTAGCGTCAAGAAGTTCGATCCGTCATCGAATCTTTAAATGCAATATTTGCTTTAAAGCGAAACCTCGTCCGACTTTTCCAATTATGGCTGATCTTCCAAGTTATCGAGTCAACCAAGTTGAAAAGGCCTTTACTCACGTAGGCTGTGACTATGCAGGTCCTTTAAAATACACCCCTTATCGTGGCAGAGGCGTTCAGTCTCGCAAGGCATGGTTGTGTATATTCACGTGTATGACCGTAAGAGCGGTACATATTGAAATAGTTACCGATTTGTCTACCGTTAGTTTCCTCTCAGCCTTCAAACGTTTTCTCTCTCGCCGAGGACCCGTCAAGTGTTTATACTCAGATAATGCTACTAATTTTGTAGGCGCGAACTCTTATTTGAGAGACTTATATAAATTTCTAGAAAATGTTCAGCAACCTCTCTTGTCCGAGCTTTCCAAGGAAAGAGTCGATTGGAAGTTTATACCACCAGCTACACCACACTTTGGTGGTTGTTGGGAAAGTATAGTTAAAATAGTGAAAACACACTTGTTTAAAACAATAGGTAGCCAAATATTATCATACGAGGAGATGTTGACTACGCTTGCACAGATAGAAGCGTTGATTAATTCTCGCCCGCTCACAGTTTTGAGTAGCGACCCGTCAGAGCCTTCAGCTCTCACACCGGCACATTTTTTGTGTTCAGGTCCCTTATCAACAATGTCTCTAATAGAAGCGACAACTCATAACCTGCAGGAAAGGCACTCGTTGCTGAGCACTCTAGTTCAATCATTCTGGCAGCGATGGCGCCTTGAGTATCTACACCAGTTGCAATCTCGCGCTAAATGGAACACTCCTTCCGTCCCCATTGTAAAGGGAACTGTGGTCATTGTCATCATTGACAACGCTCCGCCATATACATGGCCGTTAGGGGTAATACAGGAAGCGCATACTTCTAAGGATGGCATCACTCGTGTTGCTACTGTTAGGACGTCGAAGGGCAACTTTGTTCGTCCTATCATTAAACTATGTCCATTGCCTACGCAGTGACTAGTATGTCTAAATAGTTATAAGTTAGCACCTAAGTTATACCATATTGCACTTATTTCTAGTTTCTTATCGTAAAGCTCGATGCTACATAGTACGTAAGTTAGCTTTAGCTATATAATAATACATTTCTTTAAGGCAACCCTTTAAGCCCGGGGGTAATGGTTAGGCCATTTTCAATTATGCCGTATAAAATATATTTACATCCTACCTACCTCCCAATTCCCAATCAGTGAGAAATTACGCGCCGGCCGAACCAGACGTGCTCCTGTGAGTGTTCTCGTTATCGTGCTGTGATAGTAATTATCGCATCCGTGAGCTGGCCAGCCGAAGATTTGGAGACATTTTGGAGTGAAATTGCAGCAAGGAATTTACGCGAAAAATAGAAAGGTGCTTAAATTTGATTCCTTCTCCTCTCCACAATGATGCCTATAATCCCTTTAAATTAACCAACCTTCCTCACAGTCCACTCTATATATATAAACTTAAACCCAACAGTGAGGTTTACCAGGAGTTCCCTTGTTGGAAGCCAACCCTGGGCGCCGTAAAACATAGAACGGGCTATCATAACTGAAAGCGTATACAAAATTTCGTGTCTATTATGTTGACCGTTGAGAAGTCCCCTTGTCGGGAGCTAACCCTGGGTTAAGAATCAGGTCACGCTTACCATAGAAAAACGCATTGTCATCGTAACTAAACCAACATGTATATTTATTACTTCATATGATAATATTTGAGGAGTTCGCTCAATTTCTCATGGATGCCATCATCAGAACAGGATTTTGATAAAAATGGGGCCAATCTGGAAGTATATCCTTTCAAAAAGATTCAGATTCTTCCAAATCGGTTTATAAATGATGGATTTCCGAGGTAACAAACATAAAAAAAGAGATGCAACCGAACTGATAACCTTCTCCTTTATTTGAAGTCGGTTAAAAAAATCCGAAATGGGCAGACACGCAAAGATATAGGAGGGGTTTATTTTGTAGGGTTTGACCAATAAAAAATCAGCGTTATCAGGCTCAAATTCCACGTCCGCTCGCGCCGGCGACCGGGCGCATAGTAAACATTCGATCACAGCGCTAGCACAAAATAACTGTCTTTGCGCAGTGGTGGTATCAGGAAGTTAATAGTGAAGCATATTTAGCATAACTCTCAGAGCGCTGTCACGTTTCAATTAATTGTAATTAATTTAAAGCCTAAATTAAAAATGTGACTAAGCGTAAAGCTAGTCAATTAACCAGTCAATATGATAAAATTAAAATAAAACACACTCACTGGTTACATTGTAGGAGTAATCGCGCCTGAAAGTTTTCGAAATCAGTTTAAAGCTTTAATGTCCAAGGCGATGAGCAACAATTTTGAGTCTATATTGTAAATTTGTTCCTTATCGAGGGAATCGCTTAAAAACCTTTTTAAATTAATGCTTTTTAAATTAATCATGTCACCTTAAGGAGGGGTTACATTCATAAGTGCTTACACGACACACGCACACGCACGTGACCTTGCTAGATGATTATCTGTAAAGTATAAAAGATGAAATACCGTCAGGGGGAAATGGGCCCTTGCTCAGTTGGCCACGATGACCCATTTTGTTCAGGGTTGGTCAGACTCACGGGTCAACACCCATCGGCTACCCGATCCCGGGTGAACATCCGGGCAAAGGACGCCGCGGTACGCCATAGATTCTGTTTACACCGTTTCACTACCGGAAGAGACCGCGCAAGCAACCTCGAACTCGTAATCAGTCGAGAGACCGGAGTAATCTGGTCGCATTTGGAAGTAAGGGCGTGAGTGTAAGCCCGCTGGGTAACATACCTGGTTATCTCGCGTATAAGGCGTTGGCCTCTTATCGGGCATATGGCGGAGCTCTACGGTGGACTGTTTTGTCCAAGTCTTCTGCGTTCACTTCACGGGAGAACGACCAATCGTTAAAACTTCCTTAGGTGACGAATTCGCCCTTTGTAGTTGACAGCTCTACTTGTCAGATGTTACAAAGATGTAGTTAATTTTACCCTCTGAGTAAAATTAACTATGCGGTTTTCCTTCGTAAAATAAAATAAAGTTAATGCTCTTAACAAACCAACTATGTACACTACGTATGCTATGTTCATAAACTATGTCCGCTTTTGTACTTCGTATGTTACTATATAATACAATAAGGTAGCTTCTAGATACATACATGCAGTTATCCGTTGGCTAATTTGTAGTATATTATATTATAAGTTCGCTGTTAAGCATCCTTGGAATAGTTTAAAACAATCTTAGATTGGCTGTGTCATACACGAGTAATGTCATATAAGGTGGAGTGGGTGGAATGTGTACATGTTTGCTAACATTGTATAGAATGTCTCACATCGGTTAGTCAAGAGATATATTTATTTACCGATTCCCTGGGTAACTGGCCCGAAGGCACAGAGTTTTACTCGGGCCGGCATTTTTGCTTGGAGGCTACCGGATGGGTTGACCAATGAGTTCGTTCGACTCTTAAACACAAGGGTCTTAGTGGCCTAACTGCGACAGGGTCCATTAGCTCCCCATACACATAGTCGACACACACGCCCATTAGCTAGACATACACAGCTGACATGATAAAAAAAAACGATAACATCAAGGAGTCACTAGAAAACTTTTTTGACTCTGATGAGCAAATATAGTTGTCAACTACAACGGGCGAACCCGTCACCTCAGGAAGTTTAATCTCCCGTGAATTGAGCGCAGAAGACTTGGACAAAACAGTCCGCCGTCAAACTCTGCGACATGCCCTTAAGAGGCCAACGCCTTAACCGCGAGATAACCAGGTATGTTACCCAACGGGCTTACATTCACGCCCTTACTACTCTGGTCTCTATATTGGGTATGAGTTCGAGGTCGCTTGCGCGGTCTTCTCCCTTACGAAACGGGGAAAAGGTGTAAACCGAATCTATCGCGGACCACGGCATCCTTTACCCGGCTGTTCACCCAGGATCGGGTAGCCGATGGTCATTTCAAGAGCAGTCGCCGTAAGGCCCGCAAGCACCCCCGCTCTATAGGAAACTGTACTGCTTTCAGACTTCCCCGACTGTTAGGCAGAGTGTTAATGGGCCCTTGCTGAGTTGGCCACGAAGACCCATTCTGTTCAGGGTTAGTCA
The DNA here is from genome assembly GCA_944548615.1 of Micropterix aruncella. Classification (NCBI taxonomy): domain Eukaryota; kingdom Metazoa; phylum Arthropoda; class Insecta; order Lepidoptera; family Micropterigidae; genus Micropterix; species Micropterix aruncella. Next base: position 19,951,072 of record OX155970.1, on the reverse strand, counting down.
CACTCACGGGTCAACACCTATCCGACGGCCTCCACGCTCGCAAGTGCGAGCCTGGGTAGGACTCTGGCCTTGTTCAGTTTCCCCTAGGAATCAACCTTCTGTCGCTCATGGACGGTCTGCGCTCCGTGCGGCGTAAGCCAATCGACTGTGCACTCTGACTAACAGTCGGGGGAGTCTGGAATCAGTACTGTTTTCTATAGAGCGGGTGGTGGTTGCGGACCTTACGGCGACTGCTCTTGAAACGACCATCGGTCATCCGAACCTGGGTGAACAGCCGGGCAAAGGACGCTGTGGTCCGCGATAGATTCGGTAAACACCGTTTAACCGCTTCGTAAGGGAGAGGACCGCGCATGCGACCTCGAACTCCTAACCAATCGAGAGACCGGAGTAATCTGGTCACAATTGGAAGTAAGGGCCCTAAGGCCAGAGTCCTGCCCGGGCTCGCACTTCATGTGTTGACCCGTGAGTGTGACCAACCCTGAACACAATGGTTCTTCGTGGCCAACTCAGCAAGGGCCCATTACCTTCACTCTGATGAGCAATATAAGCTCTATTGCTGGACCGCCTATTTTTCCTACTAATGGCTACTCGCGTAGTATTTCGACAGCATTACACACTACACCCGCTGCCATTCAATGTCGATTTCAATTGGATATCAGCGTTAGGCCTCGGCTACGCGTTTCAATCGCCCTTATCCTATAGAAGATTCGCCGATAACCTAGCGGGTGCCTTTAACCCACTCAGTGCCGTATTATTATTCCGACGGGTAACATTAAGGCCGATTACCGCGCCTTAATGACTGCCCGGGTTAAACGGGTTGAACGGATTTATTTTAATTAATTTCCGGTCAAACACTATTTATCTAGCGTAAGCTCTTTTATAAATAGACCGTAATCGCGACTCATCGGTAAATTAGGAATATCTAATATAGTCCAAGAGCCAGCGACAAAAATATTGCAAAACTTTTGGAAAAGCTGATTCTTTCAGATCAGACAAGTCACGCATCGGTCTACACTGAAAAATATATCACGTGAAATACTATAATATTTTGGCGATCGGTTGAACGGTATTTCATTTATTTATTTATTTATTTCGTAATAAAATCAACATAACAGTTTATACCAATCCGTTTATTTGAAATATACACGTAAATATAAAAAATAATAGAATTCTTACAAGTACATACACACCATATTTAAATAAGCATTAAATACAAATACAGGCATTAGGAATAGAAAAACTAACAAACTTACAGTACATAAAAAGTGAAAACAATCTATCTTATTCTGACATAAACAAGTAGCGCAATGCCCACACCTTGAAGAGATGCGGGCTCGCTGTAAAAATATCAAAGTCTGACGCTGTCGAACATAGCGCCGTTATGTGCCGCAAAGCTCGGGTAAGCCGACTCCATCGACTTAGGTTGGTGCGCGAGGACGGCTCCGCAAATAGATTATGAGTGCTAGTACCTACGATTATAATTTTCCGGAACACAGAGACAAACCTTCGCTAGCATGCTAGGATTATCATTTCTTCCCCGGATCAGCTTGAAAGCGTAGGCCATGGCGAGCATATCTCGACGCAACTTAAGAGAGTTTTAGCCCATCATGCCTAGTAGAAAACTAGTATGGTATAAGTACGGATAATATCTGTACTGCTTGAAGTATATAAAGCGTAAGAATCATTTAGAAGTTGACCTGTCGCAGCGCTATCTAGTGGCAAGTTACAACAACTTGCGGTGTCAACTACAACGGGCGAGCCCGTCACCACAGGACGTTTTAACGATTTTCTCGTTCTGTCGCCCTGCAGTGAACGTAGAAGACTTTGGACATAACAAATCCAACTTCCAGCTACGTCACAACCCGCAAGAAGCCAACGCCTTACCGCGAGATAGCCAGTGTTACCTGGCGGGCCGACCCTCGCGCCCTTGCTTCCAATTGTGACCAGATTTCTCCGGTCTCTCGATTGGTTCCAAGTTTGAGGTCGCTTACGCGGTCCTCTCCCTTACGAAGCGGTGAAACGGTGTGCACCGAATCTATTGCGGACCAAGGCGTCCTTTGCCCGACTCTGAACCGGGATCGGATGGCCAATGGTCATTTTAAGAGCAGTCGCCGTAAGGTAGGCAACCACCCCCGCTCTATAGGAAACAATACAGTTCCCACACTCCCCCGACTGTTAGTCGGAGAGCACAGTCGATTGGCTTGCGCCGCTCGGCGCGCAGACCGTCCAGGAGCGCCAGAGGGTTGATTCCCAGGGGAGGCTGGTTGACCCAGTGTCCCAGTGCACCCCATGCGTGGAGGCCATCGGATGGGTGTTGACCCGTGAGTGTGACCGACCCTGAACACATGGGTCATCGTGGCCACCTCATCATGGGCCCATTAGCTCCCGAACAACGTGGATATTACAACAACGGCAAGTTACGACAACGTGGATATTATAAAACCTTCTTCATGAAAAAATACATAAATCCGCCAACTTTCATGGTATTATTATTTTTATTATTTCCGTAGCCGGCGATTGGGGAGGGGGTCGCCCTCGCAGGCAATACGCTGCTGTCGGTGTCGCTGGATCTCGTACTCCATTCACGATTCACTTCCATTTTTGATGATTTTTTGCCACGTGTCAGCATCCCTAGCCGATAATCGTTTATTTTTAAGGTCGTCTTTGATTTTATTTAGCCAGGTTTTCTTCGGTGCCGATCGCTGAATTCTCCATTCTGTCGGACAGTCTCGCCAAAGAAGTTTACGTGGCAAGCGATTATCGTTCATTCGGCAAACATGGCCGAACCATTGTAGTCGACGTTTTTGTACTTCTTCTTCGATCATTGTTACTAGATCGCATCTTTCTTTAATGGTCTCGTTTCGAATTCGGTCGCGGAGTGAGACACCGAGAATCTGCCTCAAGCATCGCATTTGGAAGACTTCGAACTTTTTGAGGTCCGATTGTAGTAACGTCCACGTTTCCGATCCATAAAAAAGAATGGGAAGAACCAACGTTCGGTATAGTCGTACTTTGGTTTTGATGGTAATATTCGTTCGCTTCCATATGCACCACTTGAGCGAGGCGAATGTTGCTGTTGCCTGAGCGATCCGGCTATGGACATCGGCCTTCGATGCCACTTTCTTTTCCGTAATCAACGATCCTAAATACTTGAATTGTGGGACCTGTTCGATTTGGCTTCCATCGAGGTAAACTTTCATGGTGATCGGTCAAACGGTTTCGGAGTCTATTCAGCTCGGGCAGACATATAAAACAACATTCATTTTGATATATAGATATATCAAAAACTCCATGGCTCTATTGAGACCTTTCGATTTCAATTATGTTGCAAAACCGTACTGTTTTACTTGGACTTATTTTATCTTTGATAATAATTACTTCTCAATATCAGCTAACAGGATGTTAACCTTGACCCCCTCCTCCCACCCTACTCGTGGCGTTCGCGTGCCGGGGTCGCATAAACGGCCCGCGAACGCCGAGGCGTGCGGCCTATCGAGACAATTAATACGTGAAATTTGGGGGAAACTCGCGCACTTCCTTCCCGCCTCGGCCGCGCGACCGCGAGACCGCGTTCTGGAACGCTGGCGGGCGGAATAAATTGCCGCGCGGCACGATTCGCCTATGAGAACGACCATGTCCGCGAATGACGAGCGATTATTCATTAAAACTAGCGGTGTCTCCATCAGTTACCCCACCGCGAGCCGGGCTGGATCCGGTGTCCGGGTCCTCGAACACCCGGGTCCTCGAACCGGCAAGTATGTTAGTATTCTGTACGCTTTTATCCCAGCGACTACAGTGGTCTGTAATTATTTGATTATTCGAATAACCATTGACTATATAGCATACTAGCTGACCCGTGCCCACTTCGTTGGGCGGTAAAACGTTTTACTTGTGAGGAAATTATGAGTGTGGTTCGGTTAGTACTGAGTGTTATAATTTATTTCCTGACTGTCAAAAGAAGGGTTATAATTTTACTGCATATGTATGTATGAATTTGCATGCCATTTTGACTATATTACTGTTATTTGTGAATGTCTTCTTGTGAGTGTCTTATTTGTGAGCGTCTTATCTCTTCACCATGTATGCAGTAAAAGGGAAATTACATGCAGTAAAAAGGAAAAGTCTTTCGTTTTAAACACTTGAGACGACAAATTTACTTATTTTGTTATGAATTCATAATTGTTGATAATATCACCAATAAAAATTACCTAACCATTTTTTTTTTTTTAATATAAAAGATTCTTTTTGTGACAAATATAATATTTAGACAAATGCTGTTGCAAATTTTTTTGTAGGCGTTACCAAGCTCTACAACTTTTCTCTAGAACTCAATCATATATCTCTCATCGTTAAAGTAGCGTTCGTAAGAAACGACTTGTTTTGCAAATCCAACTACCACGAAAAAGTCTTTTGATTTTTCGGATGAAAAATGAATGGCGATTAGCTCGGGTTGCCTACGGTAAAATGTATATAAATTTATATTTACATTTACATTTACATAGAGCGGGGTTTACTATAGAGCTATAGCATTACTATAGAGCGGATTACTATAAAGCGGCGCACATTTTCATTTATATTTACATTTATATAAATTTATATACATTTTGTATACATTTTGCCAAGGCATCCCTTAAGGGACGCCTCACATTTGAGGGGTTAATATATAACCCTATGACACTCACAAATAACGTCTTTCTATTGGTAAAACAATTTTCAAAATCGCTTCAGTAGATCCAGAGAATACTTCCTACAATCTCACAAACTTTACCTCTTTATAATATTAGTATAGATAAACATGACCTAACGATTTAAATTATTTTTTTAATTTAAAAAACTACTTTATGTGACAATCATAAAATTTAGACATATGCTGTCATTGACTTTTTTGTAGGCATTACCAAGCTCTACAACTTTTCTCTAGAACTTAATCATATACCTCTCATCGTTAAGGCAGCGTTAGTGAGAAACCTTTTCGTTCGACCGTTTTTTCTTCGACTTACTTTGCAAATCCGACTACCACGAAAAGGTCTTATGATTTTTTGGATTAATATATAGCCTATGACACTCACAAATAACATGGCTTTCTACTGGTATAAGAATTTTCAAGATCAGTTCAGTAGATCCAGAGATTACTTCCTACAACCTCACAAACTTTACCTCTTCATAATATTAGTACCTATAGATTAGATTGCTCGACGCTTTTACTAATAAAAGCAAATTTGCAGATGGAACTCATAGTTCCAAACATTTATTAATTATCTCCTATTTTCAATATGGCTTCCTGTATTGTATGGTAGTGGGGATGCGCAATATACATGGTAATTATATAAACAAGCCTATATGGTATCCTGTCTCTAAGTAAAATTAAAATATATTAAAAACAAACTTTGAAACCATAGCTCTTATTATTCTAATAATATTTACATAAGGATATGTAATAATTATGCACTTTAACAAGGTAGTAAATATGTATGTGCCTCGGCTTGCTCGCCCCCCCCCCCCTCCCCCCATCTGGGGCTTTTCGGGATTAATTGATTTCATTTTGTGCATAGTTGAAAAGTCAAGGAAAAATCCAATTAATGTCAAATTTATTTATTTTTATTTTTTGGTAATTCCGTTTTAAAAAAATACTACATTTACTTTAATTACTACTGGCATTCTATCCCGGGTTTGTCTGAGTGAGAAAATGTATTTTTAGTCTATAAACCAAATATAGTTCAGTTTCTAAAAAAATACACCTAAATGTACCTCATAAAATATATCTCACCTTAATCCTTGGAGTAAATTGGTATTTTCATGGATGCATCTGTCTCTTTTGCAGAATATTCGGCGACATCGACCTTAAAGTACTATAACTACGAAACTACTACACCAATCATAAAAAGAACAACTGCACAATGATTGCATTGAAATTTCGAATATAGAATATTGAAATATCATTTTGTAAAACAATTAGATAATTATGAATAAATATGAGAACGTCAAAGAAGTGAAAAAAACGCGGAACCAGATCTGGTCGTATCATACTCAACGGATAATTGTTTCAGAACCAGATTTGGTCGTATCATACTCAAGGGGTTAAAAAATAAGGTTGCTAAGATCTTTCTTCCCAGTAAATAAGATAAGATCTTTCTTCCCCGTGACCCTACATTTAGAAACCGTACAAATTACTTACTACTTTGAATGTTACTATGTACAGTTTTTAGTACCTACGTATATATTTGATTTATTGACTATTTCAATTGTTAGGCTTCTGCTTTGATTATTCAACTTTTTAACTGACTATTTTAATTATTGTTTGTTTATACTCTTTATTGTGAAAATGTCACAATGGGCGGGTTTATTGTCATATGACAATCTCTTACAAACAACCCTACTATGACGTGTTATATGTATGTGTGCGTGTAACATGTCTGTAAGTGTGTGTCTTGTTATTGCATTCCATCGACAGAATTGAAAATGCAATTCCGTTAATTAGATCCTAACGGAAAATGGTGACCCAGCCGGGAATTGAACCCGGGACATTACGATGTAAGATCAGGCGACCTAACCACTATGCCACCGTGTGTATTTAGTAGGTAGCCATTAACTATTCTTTAATTTGTTTTGTAATACGATTCTACGACGAATAACTTTTAGTAGGTTCCAAAGTTTCTTAGATACTGTATATTTTTTTAAATTAATATGTGTATGTAACGTAAAGATTAAAGTAGTAATGACACTTACTACTTAAAACAGAAATATTTTGACACGTCCAAGAGCGGTTTTTAGCCACCAATTGGACACGACGTAAATGTAATGTAATGTAATGTACAGTTTCACGTGATACTTTCTCTTTTATAAAAAATACTTCTCAATATCACCTAACAGGATGTTAAACTTGACCGCTCCTCGCCCCTTACCCGAGCGATATTCATTAAAACTAGCGGTGTCTCCATCAGTTACCTTGCCTCGAGCCAGGTTGGATCTTATTTGCTTTAACAATATAAGGACCATGAAACATATGTGTCCCATGAATCCAAAAAAAAAATTTAAATAATTATTATAGTCTATAAATTATATTTTTTCAAGTTCTTGAGGCATTAGAATCCTAATATTAGCAACAACAAAAAAATGTTTAAAAATATACCCTATTTTTTTTAATATCGTGAATGATCAACAAACTCTAGCGATTTTCATTACATAAATAAAATATGGCGATTTTTTAATTTGATTTTCTTAGTACGTTTTCTGATATAAATAATAAAATAATCAAATATCGGGAAAAGATGTAACTTTGCATCGTTATGGACCACAGGTACACTTATATCCCAACAATTTATACAAAATCTATTAAACCAATTTTCACAAACTTGACAAACGTGTTATTTACATCGCCTTTTAATAGTTTTATGTATCAAAAAAATACATACTCTACCCAAAATGTATGGTCCTCAAAGAGTTAAACACCCTGGTTACTTGGTTACGAGGCAACTCCTCAACAGTAAACAGCAGACACAAAATTTTGTATATGCATTTAATTAAGATAGCCCTTTTTAAGGCTATCATAATTACAATGACTGGCAGCTGTACTTATAAAAAAAAGTCGGTTTTTGTTTTTGTAAAAATGTTGTCTATTATGTTTTAATTTAAAGTGTTCATTGATAACAATAAGTATGAAAACATGTCTACGGTTAAATACTAGCCTTTTTAAAAAGCGGCATTTAATTGCAGTTTATAAGAAATCCGAAGGCTATGTTAAAGATTGTTTTCAATAAATCCAATGAATAAGACTACCTAAAACATTTCCCATCTTTGAGATACCATTATAGGCAGTCGTTTTATGGTAAGCCTATTTACCCTACCGGCGTTCCCCAACGCTTCCTTTCCTTTTTTGTTTTCAACGCGTTTCGTCCATCAATATTATAAATAATAAAATATATAGTCCTTATTCTATTGGCAGAATATTTTATGGAGTCCCAAATAATATTATCATAGATCAGGAGTCTCTATAATAGATCAGGAGTATCTAATATATTTCTGATAACGTTGAATTGGCCTCATTTTTGCATAATATGTTTAAATATTGAGTATCAAAAAACGCTGTGGATTTTCTGGAAAATAAAATAAAAAATAAATATATTTTTATGAATAATGGCAGTCGAAAATTAGTTATCGCCTATTTTCTGGTGCCTTGGTCGCTGGCGACAAAATAATAAACGAAGTATATAACTTACTAAGTATATAACATCACAGCTGATAAACTGCTACACTTTATATCAGAGGTCCACAAACTTTTTAGTCTCATAAACCATTTGCTGTTTATTTTTATTTCCCGTGGACCCCTGGCTGCCTTATCTTGAATTTTCCTTAACATTAATTTTAAATGTATTTTGGTCACCTGGTGCAGTAGTGATAGTGATCACTACTGTACCAGCTGATCATTGACATTACTGTAACATTGACAAAGTTAAGTGTAACCAAAAATTTTTGGAAATGCGGACAATTGTAAAAAAATCAAAACGTTTACAATTTTTATTCATAGCTTTATTGAAAGTTTTATTTTTTTTTCATGCTGCGCATTGATTTCTAAGCGACCACTACTTTGAAGTACAAAGCATTTGCGAACGCCACACATAAATGCTACCTCTCTTGCTCATTACCACCGGCACTCGCTACCACAGATACCCGTGAAAACGCAATTTATTCACATATGTAACGGACCTTAAGTCCACTGCATACGATCAACAAATGCATCGATTTCCAGTGAAATCCACTGACACAATTCAGCTATTATTTTGACTCGTGCAGCTATGAATCAGCACGATGAAACAATACTTTTACTCAGAATATTTCAAATTGCTACATTGCACGGCCTATATAAACCGGCCAAAAAGCAACCAAATGATCAGTCCCCGATTGATCACCTTCCCCCAAGGTTGCGACGGCATATCAGGTACCCCTCTTACGAGGTCGCTCAACGGATCCGGCTCCTTGGTTTCCTTTCCTTACCTTTCCCAGTCCTCGTGACTGGGAAAGGATCCTCATCCACTTTCCTACATAACCGCCGTCGCGCAACCCTCGCGTCTCGATAAGGTAATCCGGGCACTAATTAATTAAAAGCGGTATAACTGGCAATGTTCAATCGATTCAATCAATAAATATCTTCTGCTTCATCAAAAACCGCCTTTAAATACGGAGATAACTCGTAAGTTGACACCACCACCTCACATCGAATAATTTGGAGTCTTGCGAGGGGTGGTCCCTCACATATATCTTACACGCACCTTCCCTCGTTAGTTATGTGCATTGGCCTCGCCAATCGACTAGTGCTGCAATTTGGGTTGAGTGTTCATTTCCTTCCATGAAACTTGTAACTAATATGTTGGTTGCTGTTAACATAAGTTTAAAATACTATGCTGTACACACAAACTGTGTTATATGTAATACGACATTTAAGGAACGCCTAAATATTGATGACGGCCTACCTAAATTACGTCCACTAATGTGGACCCTATTTACGTCTCGTGCACTCCCATTTTGACTCGCTGAAATAAACCCTTTGCAATTTGAAGTCAACCCCTGGGGGTCCATGTAGACCTCTTTTGGAATCACTGCTTTATATCAACTAGCTTCACAGGACCTCAGAACCTTAACTAGTTTTTTTTCTAAGACCACATTACCTTCATTCCTGCTTCCGAATGATTATATAGAGCAGGTCGATCTAAAGAGCTTCGTTGCCAGTGAGACAACATTTATCTACATAATGAGAGTATCTATTAAAATATATCATGTTTAAGATTCCTTATTAAAATGTATAATTTTAAATTGGTCTAAGCGTCCGCCATTAGATGTAGCGGAAGGCAATAAAGAAAATTGAATTTGCATAGTTAGCTTTGAGTGTGTCGCCTTTTGGATGCGGTGAGCGTACACTTGTGGAGGGAATTTACCATAATTTACCATATTATTGCTCACTTGAAATGTGCACCTGCCGGGAGAATTATGTAACTGGGGTGAGGTGCAATTTGCTACTGTATCTCTCCGAGATATTGATGATTTCCTTCAAAACGTTGCATTTGTTTATTGTTATATTTCAATTTATTTATTTATTTATTTGTTTTCGCTTCATACACAAATCAACATTGCAGTTAAGAGCAATCCGTTGATATCTATAGTAAATACTATAAAGAAGTAATGTTTGTAAATGTGTGTATTTGTAAGTTTGTATGTAGGGGGTAATCTCCTAAACTACTCAACCGATTTCAAAAATTCTTTCACTAATGGAAAGCTCCATTATCGACGACTGCTACAGGCTGTATTTTATTGCAATATATATATTAGAGTTCAATAAGAAATTACAATATTTGTAAAAAATCAGCAGGTGAGATGATTTATCGGCGTGCGCTGAAGATATATGTGATAATAATATATGACAAAAACATCGGCCTCAAAGAGGACTTTAAGAAAGTGGACGACATCATACATCCAACTTGTATATTTAAGCTACAATAAGTGCTTTTATGTCTCAAAAAAAGGAAAATATTAGGCAGTGTTTTTTGAAGACATTATAAATAAAATAAGAATCCTTATAAAAAAATAATCCATTATAACGGGTGTTAAATAGAGATGAGATTAGCTATTCACTGTAAGTTTTTATGTGGTACAGTAATATCATGAAGTTAGTAGCGCGTGGCGAGGAACAAGACGCGTACGTCTACAGATTGAAAGCGTGCATCTAAGGGGGGTCGACTCGCACTATATATCTGAAGGTAGCGTCTAAAAAGGCAAATAAACGCCTCCCTAATTAAATTAGCCAATCGATTCGAAACTTTCCTCCAAGCGAAGCCACGGGCAACAGTTAGTGTAATATAAATAATAAGAGCCATGTTTTTAAAATTCGTTTGTTATTTTAATTGTAATTCGAGATATAATACTATGTAGGCGTGTTTAGAGCGCCATCTATAGTGCGCTGCCATACTGCTATATACCACGAAAGCTGCCATTTTGAAGATTAGAGAATATTAATAAATGTTTGGAACTAAAAGTGCCATCTACACGTTGAGCTTCATAATTTTATTTTATTTTATTTTATTATTATTAAGGAAACTTACAGCTATTACAGTAAAAATATCTGAATTTTATTTACAGACTACAATGCCAGTTAAAGGTTTCCACTTAAAAATCGTAAAAATATACAGTCGCCTAGTAATAGTAATATACATAATAAAATACTAACTGTCAAAACGTACTATTGCATTGAGTGATCTAATACCCTGTGTAATCAGTGGTAACTACTAGTAAAGTATATAGTTTACTAGTAGTTTACATATAGTTGGTTGTGCGATTTCGCCTCATTTCGGATATGCTAGAACATTTATATGCATGGAGCTATGTTTTTTCCCTTTACTAATGTTTATTTTTAAAGATTCTGTATATATAATAGTATGTATGTCCATGCCTTTTTTCGTACATAACTTTATAAAATAAATAAATATATTTCTAAGATTGCAAACGAATACATTTAGATAGTTATTTCTATTGAGTTCAAATTCAATAGAAACTAGACTAGTTTTCCGCAACGTCTTAATAAATATAGAGTATGAAAATACTAATAAAATATCGTGGGTCCAGAAGTTTCGAAATACATGAGTCCTTCAAAGACTGAATAAAAAAGGGACAGAACGCCTTTCGAAAAATCGAGAAAATCCTTTGTGACAGTAATTTGAGCCCTAATCTACGCAAGCGTATAGCAATTACTACCTATTCTCCGTCCTCCTATATGGAACTGAGGCCTGGACACTCACAGAAAGGATGGCCAAGCGACTTGGAGCGTTTGAGATGTGGGTGCATCGGAGACTGCTTAAAATATCGTGGGTCCAGAAGGTTCGAAATACGACAGTCCTTCAAAGACTGTATAAAAAAGGGACAGAGATACTCTAAACCATAACATTTACGATGGCAGAGATGTACCTTGAACACATTACACTCTTTTTTTTTGGGCAGCAGTGTAAAAAATAGCATCTCGTTACGATTTCTTCTCCCTACTTCTAATTCGATCTGGATGTAATATTATACCCCGCTTACCAGGGCTTACATATTCCAGATGCACGAACGAGCGCGAAGCAAGTTCATCCATCACAGTGCCACGTTGAAAGTTTCACTTCAGCGACGGTGGCAGATTGCCATGTCGGCTCTCATATATTTTTCAGTAGCTTCGCGGTAAGGAGCACCGTCCGTCGACCACATGCCCACTTGCAGGAGCGCTTGCAAGGTGATTTACAGCGATTTGACGTTGATCGTTCAAAAGTTAAACGGAATTTTAAACTTAGGGCCTGGACCTTCTCAGAGTCTGGACCTGGATGTGAGGGGCTCTCTATACGATCAAACATGCTTGTCAAGCATCGCGTCGCGGGCTGGGATAGAATCGTAAACCGCAGCAAATTTGCAAATATATTTTTTTTATATTTACCAAAAATGCCTAATTTTATAGTTTATACCAGGGAATCACGCCATTCATCAATCAATTACGTCTAATTAATCTGACTCCCTGGTATACAACTAAAAAATTAGGCATTTTTTTGTAAATATAAAAAAAATATATTTGCATATATCCTGCGGTTTACGATCCCCTCTCAGTCCGCGATGCGATGCTTGCCAAGCATGCTTGATCATCTAGAGAGCCCCTAAAGTTAGTTTCTCCTTATGATGATCAATTTCTACGAATAAGGGTGATTCATTTATCGTTCTTTCTGATCCTTCTCTTTTTCTAGCTACCTTTGTTTGTATGTATGATGTTTTTTTTTACGAGGAGGGAGATATTGTGAACGAACAACATTTTTTTTAGGGATTAAAAAGGAAACATTATTTTTACCCCCCCCCCCCCCCCACCCCTCACCCTGACACGATTAAGACTGTTTCTAGTGTAATATCTTTGTGTCTCTGTGAATTTATCCACGATTGCGCCCAAACGCTTAAACCAATTGAGCTTTAATTCGGCATGCATGCATCATTTGTTCATGGCAGGAGTAGAAAAAGTTGAGATTAAAATCAGTCAACCGGTAGGCACACTGGTCTTATATCAAATCACGAAATATTGAACTTACAGACTTATAATTTCGCATATAATGACTGGTTAAATTAAATCGCATTTAATTTACCCAGTCATTATATTAACGTAGACGATTGAATTTGACGGTCTTAGAAATAAAAATATCCGTAAATCGCCGTTGACCATGTGTTTTACTAAACGCGTTTAAAAACTGTTTAACGCCCGTTTTGGAAGAATCCACTATGTTGAGAGAAAAAAACGCATTTTAAGCTTTCTTTAACTAAACAACGCATACACAACAGAATCAAAGAGACGTAGACTTTTTACTCCGGTTGATATTGATATTGTTTTGATGTTGAAATACATCTAAATGCTATATTATATAAAAGAATTATTTGATCGACTCGAGAATCGAGACAAGGTGGACTCTATTTCTTGATTTGCACATCGCTACAAAAACGGAACTGCCATGTCTGCTGGCTTGCCTTATACCTCGCTATTCGTTTCGTGAATTTCGGTTTAAAATCTAAGTCGTCGAGAACAAATTAATGAAATCACGGTCGATAAATCTTCCAACGACGCAAACGTATATTTGCCAATGTCTAGATGGCAAACTCAAAAAAAAAAACAAATTTAAATTCATAGTGACAGCATATTTTAAAAATTTCTCAACAATAAATAATAATTATAAATATTAAATGTAGTAAATAAAGTGCAATTATGCAGTCTAGATTGACCTTCGGTTGCCACAGGACGCGTCCCGAATGTACTCGATCGCCGTTTGCATATCGGTCTAATTATAATGGGAAGCAAAAGTATATAGCAAACGACCGTGTCAATGGCGGTATAACCATTCCCAACTGGGAACCATTTGAAGAGGTCTCAGCGGCCTAAGGTCCTAAATAGACCTAAAATGTCTGGTGCAGAAGGCAACGGGAGACCACTGCACTATATATTCCTAGTAGTTAGCAATGGAAATTTTAAAAATAGCCATGGCCCCGAGTGCCCGGCGGCCTTTTAATGGGTCAGGGGTGCTAAGAATCCCCGGGTGGAAAACTGGACCTGGATCACCAGTACGGAACAGCTTTTCCGGGTGGCGCAAGACCGACAAAAGTATTCAGAGATAATGGCCAACATCCAGTAATGGAAAGGCACTTAGAGAAGAAGAAGAAGATGACAAACAACCTTTTAACAACTTCCAAGTCATATATAAGTGATTTCTTCAAGCGCATCGCGAAAAGCTTCGATATCACTTGATTTAAACAAAATAATGCGAACATTTCAAAAATCGACCGGCTACGAATCTGACAAATTGACAGATGACAACCCAATGGTTCTATCACCTTCAAACCCCAATGCATCCAAGCAAAAACGTCAAAATATCAGGTGTTTGTTGAGCGTCGGCCATTTTACTAGCCTAAAATGCCATTAACCCTTCCGATGTGAGGTAACCATTTTTGGTTAGACGCTTACAAACGCTAAGATTTGAGCTAATCAATTTTGGTTAGGGCGCTCCGCGCTGCGTAAAATGCGATTTATTACTCGAATTGCGATCCTTTCCGCATATTTAAAGTAACAGATATCGTAAAAGTCGAACGGACGAACTCTAATCGACGACAGTTAGGCAATAAATTATTTTTAATAATCAGTTCCGCGCCGTCGGCCGACCACGGCACTCGCGACCCGCGGTCTGGTTGAGTCGCCGAGCCGCCAACGCCGAAAGTGTCTGTGATTTTGTGATTTTCGTGTTATTATTGTGCTATTTCCTTCAAAACCGTAAGTGATTTGCATTCTATTGAAGATTTGCGAAAGAGAATTTCTAATTTGGGACAGCAAATCTGCTTTTTTCACGTTTTATCGCGTAAAATAGTCTGACGTTAGCGTTGCAAAGAATGTTCGTTTCTCGTCCCGAATTATAACGAAAAATCGCGAATTATGACGTAATATTCGTTTAATTCGCTTATGAAACAACTATTATTTGATTTACATCGTATATAATCACAAAATTGGCTACATTTTGCTCAATTCAACTTGATTTCTGATTTGACATCAGACATCGGAAATTCGGAGAATACATCGATTTTTTCTTGGCTGAGTAACTAAATGTTTTTGTATGCAAATAAGTAAAACAAAATATAAGTTTTGGTAAAGTATTTAATAAAGAACATAACTGTATTTACAGTTTTGGCATATTTTACGTATTTTGTGATAAAAACATCGAAATTATTTGAATAGGCGACTTTTTTTCAGTTCGTGAATATTGTATTCATTATTATCTTAATTGTTTTACGAGATAATCTTACAATGTTTTATATTTCAAATTTCAATGCGATCATTTTACAGTTATTTTTTTTATGATCCGTCTAGTGGTTTACAAGTTATAGTCGTTTTACTCAAGTTCATTTACTTGCCCCGAATTTACGTCGCGGGCGTAAGTGACAGCTGATTTTTTCTTCGCGATTGGAAGGGTTAAACTAGGTCCAGTCGGTGGCTAACGGCATTTTAAGACCCATACATTGCCAAGCTCTGTTCAACGGATGGTCAAAGCGCAGTTAAGCTTAAACAACGCTTATTTCTCACAATATTTTTTAAATAGCCGTTGTATGCGTTGTTTAAGAGGCCTATTACAAAATAGCGTAGGTATTCTTTTAAAATGAGTTTAAAAAATGAACGCATTTTTTTTTGGATGTAACTATAAAAGATAGGATAAATAAATAAAAAAATAAATAAATAACTATTCAACCCTGGGAGAAAACCGCGGCACTGAGCGCTCTTCTCTTGCGCAAGCAAATATATACACAATTTCTAATTGTTTTTTGCAGTGTTTTCTCCTTTCTAATGACAATAATTTATATTATGTCGTATTGCTAAAAGAGTGAACTTTAATATAGTATAAGTATTATATAAGAATCTTATTTTATTTCTGAGAAAATTAGAATGATACAGGAAGTTTTTTTTTAAATTTTGTGTAATTGTAAGTAATGTATACCTTGGATATGTGGTCAAAAAACGAAAAAATAAGGCCGCTATGGTCAACAAGAATACATGACGGACATAAAAAAAAATAGTATACGGTTTTCGTTGTAGTGATATTACTGTATTAAGGAGCTCAAAGTTTGCCTTCCGAGCGTTTTACGAATAACGACTTTCGGAAAATGGGCTGAATAAGTAAATAATATTCGTTATATCTAAAATTAAAGGCCGCTATGGTCAACATCAAGAAATGGTCCAGGTAATTCAGTAATTAAAGTTTGTAGAAATCTCTTCATTTCTTGGAATTAGAACGCCAAAAATCCACTTTTCTTGCCTTTCTGGAAAAAATATGTGATAGGGCTCTTAAATTTAAAATGCGTTTATTTCTAAGGCTGAAAGTGTTTAATGCAATATCTGCATATCTGCATTCTATTTATCTACATATCTGCATTCGCATTATCTGCGTTCTCCGCCGATTACCGATTTCAATCAGGTCAACCTCCTTCCCGAAGGGACATCACGCTTAGAATCCTTCCATAAGTTCTTGGCTACTTGCCGGGAAAGTAGCCAAGAATTTACATTAGGTTCTCAGCAATTTACATTAGGTTCTCAACTACTTCAAAGCTTTTAATATTCCAACTATAAATACAATTTAGCTATTGTGCTGGATCTGTATCTTAAATCCTCTAGAGTTTGTATTATAACATATATTACGAAGTGGATACTCATTTTGAATTAAGTCGTTACATTAAGAATTGCTCTCGGGAATACCTTTTGTGTCTATCTGAAATTCTCGTATCTAAATACATTTTACTCGAGGCGGATTGTTCCATTCGTAATAATATTAATTATTAACACTGGCTGGGAAATTTAACTGTAATTTATAAAGGTTGAGTTCTTAATTAGTGACATTCTTGAAGTGAGTGAATCAGTACGACAAAATTAGCAACGTTTATTTTTTAAGAAAAAAGAATTTTTGTACATATCGCGATTATTGTTTATTCTCGGTATTCTACCCATTGATAGATATCAAAGCGCGCTCAACGCCTGTCAAACTTTTATTTATCAGTCATGTTTCAAATTTCATTTTTTTCTTGTTTTTTGTTATTAAGAAAAAATGTTTAAATTGCTTATTTGCTTATAGTGATTCACCTACTCTAAAGACGTCAACGAAAAAAAACCATTTTTTTCTTGTTTTTCTTTTTAAGGAAAAATGTTTAAATTGCTTATTTGCTTGTAGTGATTCACCTACTTTAAATACGTCAATTATAAAAACTCACCTGTAGAGGGGCGTCTACGTATTCTATATGAACATAGCGAATTTTAGGGAAGAGATAATTCAATTATAACGATCATGAAAATAATATCATCATATTTATTTTTGTCGAGTGA